>APFE030283200.1:1557-18646 GCA_000404065.3 Pinus taeda | reverse complement strand
CTTTATGGCCTGAAGCAAGCTCCCAGAGCTTGGTACTCCAGGATAGATACTTATTTGCAGGGGATGGGTTTCACAAAGAGTGGGGCAGATCCGAACCTTTACTTTATTGTGATAGGTGAGGAGCCTCTCATTCTGGTGCTGTATGTGGATGACTTGGTCATTACAGGTGCAGAGAGACTCATAGAGCACTGCAAGAGAGATCTTGCGACGGAGTTTGAGATGAAGGACATTGGCTTGATGCATTACTTTTTGGGTTTGGAGGTGTGGCAAGAGGAGAGGCATTCTTCCTGGGGCAGGGGAAGTATATTGTGGACATCCTTAGCAGATTCCACATGGAGGATTGTAGACCCATGTCAACAATAACCCTAGGTAGGTTAGGGTTTCACACATAATCATCGACATACCCTTAAGTTAGGGTTTTCACAATGAATCTTTCTAGGGTTCCACAAGAGTAATCAAAGAGATGAGGAGGGTAGATTTATCTAATGATGAATCACCCCATCAAGAATCTTTAAGATTCAAGAAAGCTAGACAAAAATATGTCAGTGATAGTTTATCAAGAATGAATATGTAGACAACAAAACTTGTAATTCAAAACATACCTCTTCTTTCCTAACAAACCTTGTAATTCCAATCCTTTGTTTTGTGAAGCCTTCTTCCTTGAGTCTTCAGGAAGTTTTCCTAAATAAGTGTAGAAATGTGATTAGTATTTAAGGCAAACAAAATTAGATAAGTAAGGAAAACTAAAAATGAAAATAGTAATAGGATACTTATCTTTGGAGGTTGATGAGGGCTCCCTCGAAGCTTGAGGGATACCTTTAACTTGAGAACAAATAAAAATATTTTTCGAAAATATGTTAAACCTAAAATCTAGAAATAAAAAAATAAAATAACTAAAGCTTAGGTCAAAAGACTTCGTAGTGTAAGTGGTCAAAAGACTTAGTAGTGTAAGTCCCTTATATCCAATTCTTTAGGCTTAGTCTTCTTTGGAGATCCTTCAACAACATTAGCTTGATCTCTACTTCTTTTCTTGTTCTTCAGATTGTTAGGACAACCACTTCTATAGTGACCCGTCTTGTGGCATTGGTAGCATTCTATCTTGGACATATCAACTTTCCTTCTTGGCCCTCCTGACTTCTTGGAGTGTCCTTTCTTTTGAGAAGCGGAGTATGCATTTGACACCTTTTCTTCCTTGTTGTTGGATACCAAAGAAATTCTCATTTCTTCTTGAGTGCAATCATTCCACAATTGTTCAAAGGTAGGAGCTTCTTTCCAACTATTGAGACTTGAAGAAAAAAAACTCCAATGTAGGTGGTAATCCCAATAGTGCAGTGATTACTAGCTCCTCCTCTAAAACAATTTCATCTATGGCTTGAAGTTCATCTCTAATTCTTGATATCCTCACGAAGAAGGAAGCCACAATATCATCCTTTGTCATCTTAGAAGTCCTTAACTCATTCTTCAAGCTTGCTACTTTACCACTATTTTTGATAGTGAATAATTTTGACAATGCTTCATACATTTTTTGAGCATGGTTTATGTTGGAAATGTATGGGACAAGATTGTCCTTTATGCTTTCTACCATTAGTGTCATAGCCAATATGTCCAATTTTCTATACTTCACCTCGTCTGCATCATTGGATTCTTTGGTAGGTGTCTTCACCTTTCCTTTTACGACATCCAAGACCTTGTTCTTTTCAAGAATGAGTTCAAT
This sequence comes from Pinus taeda, assembly GCA_000404065.3. Lineage (NCBI taxonomy): Eukaryota > Viridiplantae > Streptophyta > Pinopsida > Pinales > Pinaceae > Pinus > Pinus taeda. The sequence continues at coordinate 16,932 of APFE030283200.1, read as the reverse complement.
CATCTTCTTCCAAGACCTGTAGTTTGATGCTCCTTCCAATTTGTTCTCACTCTTTATTGTGTTTGACATTGTCCTTGAAGATAGTGAGCTTCTTTTCTTATAAGAGCTCCTTGTATGACCCCTTGATCAAACTTCTAGATTACTTCTAATAGATACTCAAAATTGCCTTTTCCCCTTTCACCTTAGCTTTGATACCATGTTAGAAAATAAAAAAGGTAGAAATATTTTCTTATATAGATAATTACTTGTGATTCCTTTATCTTTATGTTATTTTTTAGTTCGTCAAGCAATTACCAAAACAACAACACAAGGACAACAAATGTAGGTAGATAGCCAGGGGAAAACCCCTATCTAGGGGAAAACCCAGTCAACAATTCTTCCTTTAATAGTTTCTCAAGAGAATCCAAGACTCTAGACCCAAACATAGACTTCCTCCACACCAAGTCAACCCTCAATCCTTCTTTTAAATGATAGCCCTTCCAAAGTAACTTCGACCTAGCAACATCAACAACAGCTTCGACCCAACAACAGTGGCAGCATCAACTTTGACCAAACTAGGAAAACTTCGATCTCTCTTTATACACCTCAGAACTGAGTGAGAGTTGTCCCAAAATTTCGATCTTGAGGTCTTCTATCTCCTTCCAGGAACTCACACTTCTTTCCAGTTCCTTTTCTAGCCCCTTTCCAACTTCGCACTTTTTGAGCTTCCAGCTTTAGAAATCGATCTATGTGTGAGATGCTTCAAAAGAATTCGAACTGCCTTTTATACATAGCCTTCTAGGGAGGTCAAATAACACTTCTTGAGGCCGATTTGGTGTGGTGGAGACTAAATTCATTTTTGATTTAAAAATAATTATTTTTACATGATTTGAAAGCCCAAGAAGGGCCTCTTTTAACGTACAATGACTCTAATGACTCAAAATAAATCCTAGAAGTCCTCAATGGGGACTTTGACCGAAAACATGATGACCCAAGCATGAAACCCATGCTTTAATAAGTCATAATAATAATAATAAAAATATTTTCTTCATTCTTTTGATAAGTACATTTCAAATACATTTATGAAAACCCCTCTTCCTTCCAGGTTACCCCCTAATCTGTGTCAAATGCCCAAAATACAAATAAGCATAAGCACCCGGTTGCAAAATGAATAAAGTACATTTTGATTAAGTCCACCTTCCAATATGTGCTCTTGCCAAATGGACAAGGAAACATATGACTGATACAAGTGGCAAAGATATGAATGGCACATTGTCATTAGCTACTAGTGCTTGTCAGGGGCTGCTGGCAGGTAGGCTGGATGAGATGATGGGAGAAAAATTTCTCCGATGGGGTCACTCATTTTTGGTGGGTAACAGGATTCATATGGATGCACATGAATATATATGTTATTTTTATTCAAAATTTGTGTACTTATGTATTCTTTTGTTCGCTGTTTTTTCTTCTAGTTTTCTCTGCTTCAGGTCTGGTTCCTGCTTTTGGGTTCAAATGGTTTGGTTCTGCTATCATTGTTCTGATCATGAACATGGATTGATGATTGTTGAAATTCTTTCTATTGTTGAGGTCATGTTGACTCATTAGTCTAACGTTGAGAATAAGTAAAAACTTTACTCAAAGCACTTGTACTTCCTTCCATGAGATAACAAATCTGCCAGTAGATAACTAATATCGAATGTTGGGTTGATAATATGATTGCACCTGCAGAATAATGCAGAAGTGTCTTTAGACACGTAATTTTATTAATAAGAAAATAAATTACATCTGGAATTTTGCAAGAGTTTACACCCGAGCAACAAAACACTCTTGCAATGAGCTATTTATAAGCTCAATGTCCTAACTACCTCTAATTATGGATCACTTATAAAATAACAAGTGTCCATTTACAATAAAATCTATTTAAACAACTTACTAACAATTCTCCTAAATTAGAGCCTAAGATACGACACATTTGTAGAGTCATATCTTTTTACAACAATATTCTAATTCTAGATGTCTACATTTAATAATTAAATATTCTAGATTAATAATTATTAATTTAAGATATTAAATTAATAATTATTTTATTCTAACTTTATAACCTATGATAATATTTTATTTTTGGATCATCTAACGTTCCCCCCTATGATCCAAAGGTACATTACAATAGATACCAAGTTCATCCCTGAACTTAGTAAATTTTATTCTGCCAAGAGGTTTCGTGAAAATGCCAGAGATCTAATCTTCTAAAGGACAATAAATTGGCTTGAGGACATCCTTGGCAATGAGAGATCTGATATGATGATACTTGGTGTCCACATGCTTTGTCTTTGAATGAAAAACTGGGTTCTTGGCAAGCTTAATGGCTCACTGGCTGTCAATGAATAATGATGTAGCTTCTGCCTGAGAAATGCCCAAGTCTTGCAAAATTCTGTGCAACCAAACAATTTCACATGTTGCTTCCCATGCTGAAATGTACTCTGCTTTTGCTGAAGAAGTGGCCACTGTAGCTTGTTTCTTACAACTCCAAGACACTGCTGCTGACCCCATGCTCATTAAATAACCTGATGTTGATCATCGATCATCAATACTTCCAGCAAAGTCGGCATCTGAAAAACCACCAAGTACAAAGTTTTTAGTCTTTTTGTAAAGAAGACCAAAATCTTTTGTTCCTTGGATATATCAAAGAACTCTTTTGGCTGCATTCCAGTGACTATCTCGTGGTTCCTGCATAAAACGTGAAAGAATACTGACTGCATAAGATAGATCAGGGCGAGTGTTTGTCAAATAAATCAAGCTGCCAATCAACTGTCTATAAGTAAGCCTGTCCACCATTTGCCCCCCTTCAAATTTTGAAAGTTTCAAGTTTTGCTCCATGGGGGTAAGAACGGGCTTGCAATCCTGCATTCCAAATCATTGAAGAACCTATGCTGCATACTTACTCTGAGAAATGAAAATATGATGTGGACGTTGGAAGACTTCAACTCCAAGATAGTAGTGAAGTAATCCCAAATCTGTCATCTTAAAACCTGCATATAACTCCGTTTTCGTCTGTGCAATATGGTCATCATCGTTTCCCATAATGATCAAATCATCTACATACATAACAAGAATCATCAGATATTTACCTTGTTGTCGCACATACCCTGTTGCCATTCTTTATGTTTTACAACTTCGTTGTATGTGGAAGGTTCAGTAAAATCATTTGCTATCAAGGCAAACTTTCCTTCACTTTTGTGTGACTTCCTTGTTCATGTTTTATTCTGCTTATCAAGCCTTACATCTTTCAAAAGTTGAATTGCCCATTTTGGTAGTTGTTGATGCTCACTTGTTTGAGATTCTGAAAAGTCACCATCATTATAAAGAGGATTAATGTAAACTGGTGTTCGTCGATCAGTTAAAGATTCTGGAGGTGGAGAATCACCATCAAAAGAACTGCTGCTGCTTGGAGATGCGGATGAACTGCTAGAAGATCTAGATGGTGTTGTTGAAGTAGATGGACTGGATGAATCATCTTCAGATGAAGGAAAATCAAGTTCATACCAATTTGGTGAAGTTGGTTGACTTTGCATATTTTCTTTTCTTTGACTGCCTTTAGTTTCTAACTTTTGAAGAAGACATTCTATTTCTTCAGCACTCTTACTCTTTGTTTCATAAAAAATTACATCCCTGCTCACAATCAATTTTCCATTGGTCAAAAGACAATACCCTTTCTTCTCATCAGAATGTCCAATCATTGTGCTTTTCAAACTTCTTGAGTCAAGCTTAGTTCTTTTTCCTTTTGGAACTAAGGCATAACACACTGATCCAAAAACTCTAAGATGTTTAACTCGAGGTTTGAAACAAAACCAAGCTTCATAGGGTGTGATTCCGTCTAAAGAAGGCAGTTGTATGAATTGCTTTTGCCCAATATGTTGGACTTAACTTTTTGAAAGTTAACATAGATCTCACCATCCCTAACAAGGTGCGATTCATTCTTTACTTCTCCATTTTGCTATGGAGTGTAAACATTTGTAAGATTTCTTCTTATGCCATTATCGCTGCAATAAGTTTTGAATTCATTTGAAGTGAATTCTCCCCCATTATCTGTCCTGAGAGTGCCTATCTTTTCTTTGACTTCATTTTCAACAAGTTGGCGAAAAATTTTAAACCTTTAAAATGCTTTTGACTTTTTCTTCATGAAATAAACCCAAGTCATTCTACTGAAATCATCAATGAATAGTAAGAAATATTTGCAACCACCTAATGAAGTTTGTAGTGGTCCACAAACATCACTGTGAACTAGTTGCAATAGCCTGTTTGCACGCCATGAACTTGTTGGAAAACTTTCTCGCCTTTGTTTTCCATAAATGCAAGATTCACATTTTGCATTTTCCTTTTTGAAAGTTGGAAGCCCCTTAACCATCCCTTGTTTTTGAAATTGATAAAGACTTTCAAAATTTAAATGACCATATCTTACATGCCACAATCTTATGGGTGAAATTCCTGTAATCGCTGCCCCTGCATAGTCAGAATGCCTTGGAATAATTGTCCCTTTCATCCTTAACAATTTTCCATCTTCATAATCTGTCATCACAGTTTGCAAGCTTTGTTTGACTGAATTAATCTTAACTAAGCCATCTTCCATAATTCCATGTTGTCCTGCTTGTCGAATTGTGAGTAAAGATAACAAATTCTTCTTAAAGGTTGGTACATACCATACATTTGAAATCATTTTTTTTTCCAATGCCAGGGAGAGAAACTTTAACTGCACCTTTTCCATAAGGAGTATGTTTTGTATCATTTGCAAGAAAGATGGAATTAAGTTGGCAATCTTGAAAATTCCAAAATAAGTCACGTCGACAAGTCATGTGCTGAGTTGCTCCTGAATCCAAGATCCAAGCTTCTTCATAATCTCTTTTAAGATAGGAGGAAAGTTGTAATGATGACGAAGAAGTAAAGACATATTCTAAGCCATCATCATCTTGATCATTTGCAAATTGTGCTGAGTGCTGATGAAACTTGGGTATTTTATCAATAGAAGTTCGACAATCTTCAGCTTAATGTCCAACTTTGTTACATCTTCAACACACAATTTGAATTAATTCTCTTCCTCTTCTTGGAGACTGTCCTCTGCCTTCGCCTTGACTTCTATTTTGAGGTTGTCCTCTACCTTGATTATTTCCTCTTCCTTGAAAATAGCCTCTTCCTTGACTGTTTCCTCTGCCTTGAAAATTATTCCTGCCTGAACTGTTGCCATTGTTAAAGTTGTTTCCTCTGCTTTGGCTTCGACCTCAACTTTGTACATTATGTGCTGCTTGATTCTGATTGAAATTCCCTCTGCCTTTACTTCTAGAATTGTCAGTTGATGATTTACTAGTGCTGGCCTCTGTGAAAAAGACATCTTCACCAACTTTCTTTTTCTTCCCAAAGGTTTTATCATGTTGGATCAGCGTTTCGCTGAGCTCATCAAACTTTAGCTTCTCTAACTTTGCAGTTAATTGTAGAGTTTCCAAAAAATGTGTGTAGGGAAGTCCAGCAATTAAAATTGTGACCATAGAACTAACATCTATTGCTTGAAAACTAGCATTAATGATTTCCTGCTTAATATTCTTAAGTCTGGAGATGTATTCAATGACATGACCTCCTTTAGTCAATTTTTGTTGCAACAATTTTAATTGTAGATCAACTTTCTTTGATTCAGGATGAGTATCAAAGAGGTATTTAAAAATTCGCAAAGCAGACCGTGCATCTGTAGCATTTGTTGTATGGACATACATTTCATCATTAACAAAAGATTTAATGAGAACTAATGCTTTGGCATTCTTAACTTCCCATTTTGCTAGTGCAGCTGCATCTGTGGGTTTATTTGGCTTAATATCACCATCACATATATCATGCCAAAGTTCATTATAAATGAGGTGTTTTCGGTGAGGCGTTGCCATGTTTGTAAGATTTTGTGCCTTCAAGTTTGTTGGAATCAGAAAACAAATTAATCAACTTTGACATTGTAGTGTTTGAAGCTTCAAACCAAGAATCAGGCTTAGAATAAATATCAAGATGGGCAACACAACATGCAACACACTACACAAAAAAGAAAAAGAAGAAGAAGAAGAAGGAAAAAAGAAAAAAGAAAAAAGAAAAAAGAAAAAGAAAAGAAAAGAAAAAGATCTATCGGGGCTTGGCTTTGACCCTCGTATAGTCATTGAAACAAGAGAAAAATGACTGAGCTTTGCACTTGACTCAGTCAATTTCTCAAATATTTACAAGGTAACTTTCGAAATTTGACTTTTATAATGCTCTTGCAAATCTTGGTAAAAAAAATTGTTACCCCCCCTCAAAAGTAAAATTACTTTGAGTTACAATGTGAAGAACCCAAATTTAAATAAAAATCACTTCTTTGAGAAATTACCCAACTCACCTTATTTCTCCATTACAAAAAAAACTTTATCTCTCTATTACAAAAAAAAAACTTTTCTCTCCATTAAGTTTCCTTATTACTCCAAAATAAATTCTGGTCACTGTAACCCCATGGGTGAAACAATAGAACACTGCGTGCCAAAGGTGATTTCAGATCTCTTCTGGGATTGATTTAGATAGCCATTTCAATTGCTACCCTTGCACATCGTTTGATTAATATAAGAAAATTGAACTAAATCAACCCCTTAAGTGCTGACAAAACCCTTTATTGCTGATCTGGTGAATTTATCTCTGCGTTGCCTGGAGAGAGGAGAAAAAAAAATTAGAGTATAAGTTTGCTGTAGTGTACTCTTGCTTTTAACAGGATTATGCTTAATCTTTTCGAAGTCTTTACGCATCTATTATGATACCATAAAACTCAACTCGATATTAAAGATAGGCACACACATTTCAGTTGCCAAAACACTGCAATCATCAAACAAATCATGGAAAAAAAATACGCAGAAGCTTTTTTCTTTCACTGATTTGTATTCATTCTGCATTTTGAACCTTCACATGCTCCAATGCTTGCTGGCTTGCTGGCTTGCTTATCCAGGAGGCGCTCCAAGGACTCAGCTAAAATCTGGGAGTCAGAGTTCTGTAGCACGGTTTCTAAGAGCTGATCCATTGCTGTTGAAGCATAGAGCTGAATGTGATGTGCATGCGCCTCGAAACAGTGACCTCTGTAGCAGGACCGCTTCAACTGCGATTCAGACCGGCGATTCATCCCCAGCCGTTGAAACCACACTGATCAGACTCCCAGTGGCTGCTATCTTGGCAGCTTGTCACGTGAGCTTCAGCTGAGGGCCATAGACGGGATCAGCTTGGATAAATTCCTCCACAAGCGCATTGATCCACTTGGGCAGAGGCTTCTTCTTCCAGAGAAATAATTGAGCTTCTTCTCGACAACTCTCGTGTCGTCTCAAAGGTAGAGAAACTGATGGCGGAATTGCAAAGCATGCCTGCAGAAGGACCCATTTCTGTTTTCCTAGTTTGAGCTGGAGATCGTTCAAAAGGCTTGCTGTTTTTCTACTAAATTCAACTCTGCAGATCTGTTGAGCCAACAATTCAACTCCCAGAAAAAGTGACGTGAAATACCCTCAATGATATAATTTTATACAATGTTTGAAACAGACTCATACGAGTTATTTGGGCCCAAGCTTCCAATGCTTAATCCGTGGCAACCAAGAGAATGCGCAGTAGGGGGAATAATAAAGAAAATAATTTTCAGATTTAAAAATCTAAAATCAATGATATAATTAAATTTCTTTTGCAGAAAAAGATTAGATACCAAATCAAGAGATTGCATACCAAATATCAACTGACCAAATTAATGGAGTTTTCCATCTGCTTGTAGAGCTGGAATCTCCGCCTCACATCAGCTGCAGCGTTACTGGAGCTCCGATACCACAATAATGCAGAAGTGTCTTCAGACACATAATTTTATTAATAAGAAAATAAATTACATCTGGAATTTTGCAAGAGTTTACACCCGAACAACAAAACATTCTTGCAATGAGCTATTTATAAGCTCAATGTCCTAACTACCTCTAATTATGGATCACTTATAAAATAACAAGTGTCCATTTACATTAAAAGCTATTTAAAGAACTTACTAACAATTCTCCTAAATTAGAGACCAAGATACGACACATTTGTAGAGTCATATCTTTTTACAACAATATTCTAATTCTAAATGTCTACATTTAATAATTAAATATTCTAGATTAATAATTAATAATTTAAAATATTAAATAGCTATCATGTTAACATACAAAATAGTCTCTAATTATAAAGACTATTATATTATCTGATCTAAATTACTGCAACAAAATATTAAATAGCATCATTTAACATGCCTTTAAAAATGATTGTCTATGGGCTCCAAATGGATTTCCTATAAGAATATTAACTAAGGTCAATCTCGGCTTATGTTTTGCAGTTGATCTTTAATGAACTAGGAAGGCCCAGGAAATTGCCCTCCATTTTTTAGGGCTCATAAATGTCCAGTGGGTTTGACAGTCATTTTGGCTTTCATAGCCATAGAATTTTGACAGGTAGCTAATATATATGTTGAGTGGGTCGAATGATTTTACTGTCCCAAATAATTAAATAGGTTAAATTCATTTCCATAGGATGCCAGTTTGGCATTTACAAAAGCACGAGGTCTGGACCGCCTAGACATGCTATAGTAAATACCATTGTTTGGTATGACTTTCGAAATGAGTGGCTTTGGTCATTTAAAGGATATCATATGGAAAAGTCTGCCAACTATGCAGCCACCCTTTTTTTATGTGTTGCATTCTGCCTTTATCATGCATCTTGCAGACCCAGGGAGTTGCTCTGGATTGTTTAGAGTTTATAATGTTCCATTATATTTTAGCAGTCCTAGTGACTCCTCACCCCCATCAGGTTCTTTCTTTCACTGTTTTGAGCCTACCATAGGTGTACACTTTCTACAAGGAAGACTTGTTTGCAGTAGAGGTGTTGGTTTGTGTTTGAGGAAACTGGACCCTCTTTAGATTAGTCATTAATGTGCACCAGAGGGATTGGCAATTCCCAGAGGCAGCTTGATCTGTTTCAGACAGGACTTAATGTAATCTCAAAGATGCCTAGGCTGCTGAATGTGGTTATTAAAGTTTTTCACTAGATGGAGAAGTGATTAGGTTTGATATTTGTGTCTGGATGCATTAATGCTTTTGATAAGTACTAAGGATGCTTAGGATCAGACCTTTTATGGATATTTGGAGATTGTTTTACCATGGATTTATATGTTAAACTGTGAATAAACCATGATTTGTTGGAGAGATTGTTGTCTTGTCTTGTTAGGTTTTGATCCAATTGTAATCCACTGTTGGTTGTGTCATCTCTCTACCGTCCATGATTGTAGGTATATTCAATATTGTAATGACCATGATATCCATTTTAATTTTTTATATTCTGTGGTGGTTATTGACCTTTTTTGTGACCCATTGAACTAAGGCCTGAAATCTATTTTTCTCCACCATGGCAGTCAACTGGTAAATTCCAGTTATTTTTTGCCAATGCTGATTTGTATAAAATCCAGCAGATATATGTTGAATACTAGTTTTGAAGGGGCAGGGCTTGGATATCACAAGTATACTTTCAAAAGACATCCAAATATTCTTGAAGAGTTTGGAGACTGGTGACTGGACATAATGAGTTTTATGCAATAATTGGGCCTCAGAGTGCCGTTGATTATTGCAATTGCATCTCAAAGGCCTTTTGGGCTTCTTATTCTTTTCTCTCTTTTCTATATATCAGAGACGATGGTTTTGTTACTCAACATCCTTACTAACATACTGTTTGGTGTATATTGGTTGTCAATGTTCACCATGCTTTTTGATGTGGGTATTTGGGAGATCTCATGTTCTGCTCACAAATCAAGGTAAATTAGTTATTGTATGGCAATGGATAATTGCCATCGATTACTTTATTTTGCAGAGGATTTTGTAAGTACTCATGCTTGTGGGATGGAAACACGGGGAGAGCAGGTCTGAACAGAAACACATAATTCATGCTTCCATGTTTGAAATGGACTTCATTTTTGGAATGTGGTTGATATTCATTTTTAATGGAAAACACATGATTGAATTGCTGTACTGGGAAATTACTCTTGGAAGAAGGAAGAAGGATCTATGTTAGTTTTTTTAAAATAAAAACATTAGAACTCAGACGTCAGTTGTTTCTTCATGTTAGTTTGTTAGTGTCACTTGACACGTCTTCCACCCTAGGTTGCACGAGAGAAGTTGGTGCAACAAGGACTTTCTGATGCCTAAGTTGACAGCTAGGATGCGATTGGCTTATAGTTGTGAGGTTGTTTGCTCCACAGCGTTCCTTTTCATCGGAAATGATAGGATCTGTCTTTTGACAGGGCATATGTGAATGGTAATTGTATGCCTTTTTAAGTTTTAAATCCCACTCTTCAAGACAAATGCAAGGTCACCCCTCCTTAAAATGCTAGGTTGTCATATATAGCTTTGGCTCCTTTTATCACTGGTGGAGCTGTTTAATTTTTTCACAATTACGGATACCTTTCAATTAGTAACAGTAGTCTTTACATCTCTGCTAACATTGTTCTACAATATATTTTGTCTGTATGGGGCCTGTTAAAGATGGAGTTTTTATTCGAGAAATATAACTCTGCAAGTGAAATCTAATATTATGTTGGTGGAAGCGAATTTTATATCTTATTGAAAGGTTTGCAATTACTATTGTCTGTTGTTCCCTTAATATGGAATAAATGCAGAAATGATGTAAAACCATAAACTAGCTGCCCCACCATATCAGAAAATGCAAGTTTTGATTCATCCAACTGGGAGACATGGATTGCCATCCAAATGGCAGCTTTGGCTAATTATCTTAGGGAGCCACATTTCAGACACCCTTATTTCTCGAAGGAAAATATTCATCTTTTTGTTATTCAGCTCTTTTATTTCTAACTGTTTTGTAGGCAGCATAAAAAATTCAACGAGTGTATCTCATCACACATGGTGTAAGTTTTTGATGTCAGTTCTGTTATTCCTAGAAACTTCTACATTTGCTAGTGGAAGTTTCATGCATCTTAGCAGTTAAAATCATAATGATTATTACATACTGGGCAAAGGACAATGAGACTTAACTTTAAATTATTGTTTTAAAAGTTACTAGGAAATCCGGCATCTGGAGAACAAGGTTATACTGATAGATTTGTGGGGGGTGTTGTGCATCAATACAAGTTCAATCACTTTGCTGCTTGTTGCTTGCTGATAGACTACACTCATGTGGGTAGATAACTACAATTTTTACACATGCGTATTGTACTTGTGGTAGAATTTTAGCTGTTTGTAGTATTCGAGAGGTGCTTCTAGGAACTGATAGCTGTAGTCTCTGTAAGGTCTCAAGATAGCCTCTAGAGATATTGGCTGTGCCAAAAAAGTACCTAACTATACTGAATTCTGTGCACATTGAAATCTTCTAATGGGAATTTGATACTTGGGAGATTACTGTCATTGATGATATATAAATCAGATCAATTCACAATATTTACTGGGTACTCCCTGTTTCTTTTTAATCTATTTTGAGGATACATTTTCTCTTTTCTTTTTTAGCACATTGTCACGTTTTGTAGTCTTCCATATTAATAATGTATAGCTTGTTCTCGAGTTCTGTTCTGATAAAAGTAAAACTTGGTACTCAAGTCCTCGATATTTTTTATTCTATATTGAGGGTCCATATCTCTTTTCTATTTTAGCACATTGTCCCTGCTTTAGGTCTTCCATATTTTCATAATGTATTTTTTGTTTTCCAAATTTATCCTGATTGAAGTAAATTTGCTGCAGATAATCCAATCTAGTCAATGAGATAGAGTATACTAGCCAGAAAGCTGTACTTCATAGAATTCAAAAGGTGAAGGTTTTACCTTAGTTGGGCATGTGGTAAGATTGCGAGTAGTTCTGGTGGAGATCCAAGACAGTGGAATGACAATGTCTGGTCATTATGTAAACATCAGAAAGCGTCAGCTGAAAGAGCGCTTATCTTGCCCTCTATGCTGCAAGCTTTTGAGAGAAGCTACAACAATATGCGAGTGTCTTCATACATGTAAGATTCTTCTTTTTATGTCACTTAAATTGCCATTCATTAATTTGCTAGTCCAAATCTGCTCTTATTCAGGGTTGCTTGTTGTTGGGGTAGTGGCCTCTACAAATCAGTGATCAACACAATCACTCATTAAACTCATCACCACTACCGGAAATGGGATCATCAACAGGGGCTACATAAACATCACCTACATCAAAGTTTTTAGACTCCTTAGAGTTGTTGGGGGCATCTACAACCTCAGTAATAGTAGCATTGGTACTATGCCTAGCAAAAGCATGAGTTGGCAGAGTTGCATAACTAGAGCTTGCTTCTTCCATGCTTGGTGCTTTGCTTCCTTCAACTTCTAGACAGACTATTCAATCCACATTTGGATTAACCCCCAACCTCCATGGCATCAATTGTTGGAAATACTTGGGGGGGGGGTTGAATCAGTATTTCTTAGCAATTAACACTTTATTAATCTTTTCAGAGCATTGGTTAATCTTCAGCTAATATTATTATTATTGTTCAGTAAGAGAAGTGAACAATAATGAAAAAATAGAGACAATAGGCACAAGATTTTTATGTGGAAAACCCCCTCCGGGTCAAAAACCACCGAACATTTTTCTAATAAGTTCTTTAATCTTCAGCCCCAACTGAAAAGAAAGCTACGACGACTTAGAACTCTAGAAAAACATTTCAGCCCCAACTGAAAAGAAAGCTACGACGACTTAGAACTCTAGAAAAACATTTTTCTCCAGTTTCCACTGGAAGGGTGCCCCACCACCCTAGTTTTATCAGCAGTTAACTGAATGGATGCCCCAATACCCTAGCAAGCCTCAACTCGCCCTAGCACCACCCTACCACCTTGAAGTGTTTACAGGCCCCATCCTGTGGGTGACTTCATTCACCTGCCTAGCACCACCCTACCACCTTATAAAGAAAAAAAATTAAATACAAAAGTGTGGACTCCCGTACCAGGGACAATGTTCCACGTTACAATGATATTACAATGATTTTTTTTGACTAACTGACACACTAGGACCTAAACCCTTGTCCCGACAAATTAAGAACCCTTGTCCCAACAACAAACCAAGGCCTTTTTCCCAAAAAAAAATTTGCCTTTTTCAACTCTAGGCAATGACATAGACTCTTTACAAATGTGGACTCCTTTGGAAGGGATATGACCCTTTTACAATGATGTTTGAAAAATAACAGACTCTTGGACAGACTACTTACAAGACTTATAATGTTTATACAATGACTTGTTTAATGACCTGTCTCTTCTGCCTTGTTGCTGATTTAAAACTGGTGATGAAACTGATGTATCTGATGTACTGTGACACTGAGAGATGCCAATCTTTTGCACTGTCCCACAAAAATCTGTCCTTCAATAATGCTTTTGCCTCAATAATATGTCAACCATGTTCTTGATGATTAGGCTGTACTGAGCTAAAGAAAGTCTTATTGCTTTGATGTTTTGATCTTATTGTCACTGCTGTAGGATTCATTGTTGCTGTTGTAGGATTCTCATACCTGAAAAGAAACAAACAAAACTCCCATTTCGCAAGACGAGACCCAATCCCAAAAATAACAAAAATACCCTTCAATGATACTTACCTCTACCTGCAGTACACATGCAAGTACAAAAAAATGTATATAATGTATATACAAGATTTATAAATTAAATGATAATTGTATGTACTTGAAGTGAGCTTGTGCCTTGTGTTCTTGACTTGTCCAATTAATATAGTTAATCTAAGACTGGACTTACTGTTAACTAAGGCAGAGCCAAGGAATACTTTTCATACTACAACAAATAAGCTATACAAGAATCTTAATCAAGAACTAACTTATGACAGACCCCAACCAATGTGACTAACCTTGACTTGACACAGTTCTAAATACTTGCTTAAATGCAACACAACACTACTATACTAAATACAGTTCTTAACTTAATTTGACACAATCCTAATTAATAGCCCAAACATAACACTCAGACTTAACACATCACAACAAGCTGTTAGTCCCCTCTACTTGACTTGATAGAGTCCTAACTAGTATACAGACCTTAAAACAATGACAGGAAGAAGCACACCAGTCAACTAAAATTGAATTTTAACAATAATACTTACCACTACAGTTTGTCCCATGTATCTTCTTGCAACTTAGTTAAAGATATGTCCTTATTTTGTGAGACAGATCCAAGAGATAATGAAAATGCCAAATGAATCGAATAGTCCCTAAAACAGCTTGACTTCCTGCGTTAATTTTTGCTTCAACTACAGTTCAAATGGAAGACCGAAACCCTCAACTGTGCTTGTGTTGACCTTCGCTAGACCTGTAATGACCTTCGCTCAATAATGTAGACCTTTAATGAACTGTAATCTACATATTCTTGTATAGATGCTACATTAAGATGACCGAAGTTCAAGTATTCTCTCTCGGATATTCCCCAGTCTCAAATCTGCAATTAAAGCGAAACAAGAAACCAAACCCTTTACGTAAAGATTTTGCGTTGATTTTCTCTGTAGGGTGATAACAAAATTAGGAAATTTTTTGGGATAATTTGTTAAGATCTCATCTCTATTTTTAAAGGTTCACGATATATCAATTTATAGGATGAGCAAAAGGGTTTCTCATATGGACGTTGAAGGAAACTTCTTGAAATGATGGACGTATGACTTCCTTGTGAATCAAGGAAGGTCAATGGACCTTTGACCATTTGACCATAGAAGTGTTTTTAGATTAATTAATGGAGGGAATGCACTTTAATTGTTGGCTTTGCAACCTAAGAATTATATCTTATGATGTGCAAAAATGCTAAGTGACTCTTAATTTAATTAATTACTAATCATTATTAACACAATATTTCATTGTCTGGTCTTAACAAAGTAATAGAATTTTGCATGCACATTAAAGAGAGTAAAGTGTAATGATTAATTACAGACAGGAGGTGTAGCAGTGTTGGGTCAAAAGAATGGCGGCTAGTCGATTATCGAGTGTGCCTGGAACGTGGCAGTTCAGATTTGTTTGCTGTTCTCGCTAGTTACCGAATGGACTAACGATCACAGAATACTGCGTAGAGTGAAATGGTGGTCGAGCTGTGATGGAACAGTGCAGGTAGCACAAGGAAGGGTACGAGCTACACGGTAAGGCCACTGGAAGTGACGGTTGGAAATTTTGTGGAATGGTCGCTGAGATAGGCGGACTACAGCGGTTTCCACAAACAGAATTGTAGCAGTGTGATCCAGGTGGATATTGGTGGCCACCTGCCAAGTCCACCTGGACCCCCACCATTGTCTTTCTCAGCATTTTCAGTTTCCTTAATTGTAGCACAACTTACTATTTTTAGCAGTTTTTCGGGTCTTGAACTTCCGG
>APFE030283199.1:0-12360 GCA_000404065.3 Pinus taeda | reverse complement strand
AATAACGTTTTTTGTAAAATGAAAAATTTTGAACATTGTTCAGACAAATAAACACAAATATTCGATATAGAAAATGGTGGGGTTCATTTATTTTCTACAATGGACCAATGGCCTTTGTTAACAAATTGGGTTCCACTTGGTCTTATTTCCATGATCAAGATTGTCAAGGTTATGTTAACTCTTAAATAGTGACCTCAAGAATATGGGAGCACTTCTTTGTGGATATTCCTTTCCAAGATTTTTCCAAAAGTACACAATAGATATGCTAACTCCCAAGGAGTGACAAGAAATCAGATTTGTTTTCTAGTTTAAGTAAGATTCTATGTAGTCATGGTTCCTGTGCAGGTCCCTTATTAGAACAAATTGAGTAATATATATAGTTGATAAACATTAATACATATAAATTTTATAATATTTTTTATTTTTACGATTAACATATCACTTAACAATGTAATTAAATATAATATAAGCTGTTTTTTTCAATTTTTTGATTATCATTTATTATCTATAAAGAATATAATCTCATTTGAGTGAAACATATACACATTAGAAAAACTTATTACTAGATTTTTAACTAACATTTGTTTAATATAGAGAATATTTACTTATAAATAGACTTTCTTACAATACCATAAGTCAATATCTTGCATCATTAACACCACATGTCTAAAAATCTATAACTTATATTCATATTGTATTATATTAATTAGAAGGGGAAAAAATGCATAAGTACTTTTGAAATGAATCTCAACTATAACTACAAGTAAGAATATTTTATTTTACCCCATGGAAGGTAAATCACTACCATGTAATTATTGATAATTAAATTAAAATTTTGGAATCCTGATTCCAAAATAGCTCTCCAGAAAATGTGTTAAATATATATTTTTTATTAAGTATCACTAGCACAATCGGTTGAGGATGGGCATCATCAGAATGGCCACCCTAGATCAAACCTCGCGGGGGATGGTTGTCCCCTGTGCTCGGGAGAGGAGACATGCTAAAAAATTACATTCAGCCAAGCATTGGTGTGTCCTAGGCCGAGTGTGATCCCCAAGTGACTTTGACAGCTTAGATGCCCCTGTGCTTGGGAGAGGATACATGCTAAAAAATTACATTCAGCCAAGCATTGGTGTGTCCCAGGTCGAGTGTGATCCCCAAGTGACTTTGACAGCTTAGATGCCCTTGATAGCTTAGATGCCCCTAGGTTGCAGCAAGCATTGGTGTGTCCCAGGCCGAGTGCGATCCCCAAGTGACTTTGACAGCTTAGATGCCCCTGTGCTTGGGATAGGAGACATGCTAAAAATTACATTCAGCCAAGAATTGGTGTGTCCCAGGCCGAGTGTGATCCTCAAGTGACTTTGACAGCTTAGATGCCCCTAGGTTGCAGCTCGTCAAGCCACAGGTCGAGCCTGCGGGACAACAAACAACTTGACAAAAAAACAAAATATATATATATATTTTTAATATTCATTTAATGTAATTTAACTTGAACAAAGCAACTAAATCAAAATATGAAAATATTCATTAATAACTCGTAAATGTAAAAGTAAATATTTTATTAACTAAACAAGTTCTGCGTTGTAGGTTAGTCCTTGTTAAGAAGTTAAAGGAAATATAATAAATAATAAAACTTAATATCTCTAAATAGATAAGTAGGTAAGGTTATTTGTTGAAGAATGACTATGTACTCGTAATGACTACAAAAAATAATTGAAAAATTTATCACAAAGAAAAAGGAGATAGGAGATTTAAATCTAGAAATATATAGAACAAAATGAAAAATTTTGGACCTTAATTAGAAGAATACACACAAATATTTGATATAGAAAATGATGGGGTTCATTTATTTTCTAGAATTGGTAAATGGCCTTTGTTAACCAATTGGGTTTAACTTGGTCTTCTCTGGATGATTGAGATTGTCAAGTTCTTTTTCACTGTTAAATAGTGGCATGAAGAACATGGAAGCATTTATTTATGGGGTTTTGAACATGTACCTTGTTTTAACCACCCTTTTATCACAACCTACTTGAAAAATCCTAGAATTGTGCTTTCTCTCTTCATTGGTCAATGATTCTTTGTTAATAGAGTATGCCTACCTTCCACTTAAATACAACATAAATACAACAATAGAGCTTTATCTATTTTGCCACTTTATTCCTAAATCTTGGCCTTAAGAACCAAGGAACATGTCCTTATGGGGTTGCGGGGTTTTGAACTTGTACTTGGATTTAACCACTTTAACATTCTTGAGAAATATTGCAATTATGATTTATCTCTCATTAGTAAATTACCATATGTTAATAAAGTGCCATATCTTCAAATTGAAAACAAGAATCGAAATTTATATATTATACCAAATTCATTGAAGAATATCTCCGAACTAATGTTCTTAGAAATTCAACCTTATCTTTTATGCAGTAGAAACTTTTTGGTTTCATCAATTTGTTTTTGGAATGTTTTGTACTCACTCCACCAAATCCATCTAGGAAAATCTATGATTTATGAAAGTTTATTTGAATTCCACTTTATTTTTATGTTTTATGTAGTGGTAGCTAGTTGGATTTATCAATGTGTTTTTTGTAGGTTTTGAACTGTCTCTTGAGCATTGAAAATATGTTTATTTAGTCACCTGATGAAAATCAATAATTTTTTTCAAAAATGATGTGATTATTATAGATTTCTTAACTACATATTCCTCTCCAAGGGTTTCCCAAAGTTATACCACAGATAGGCTAACTTTGAAGGAGTGACAAGAAATTATAATTTGACATGTTCCACTTCAGGTAAGGTTCCATCTGTTCATGGTTCCATTGTGGACCCCACCATTATATTGATGCAAAATATGGAAGAGGCTTAGGAGTAAGAGTGAATTGTAGTGAGTGGAGGAGTACTAAGCCATTTTTCCTAGTTGCTAGTCATAATGATCTAGGCTAAAGCACCCAAGTGCTTATTGGATTTCCTATTCAATTTGATGTCCAAAAAAATAAAGAAATGGATGACTAGTGGTAAGCAAAGGGTGATGGGGAAACAAGTCCTAGTTCATATCTCCTAGTCACAAGGAGTTGGCAAATTGTGCCAAGGATATTATTGCACCGCCCGGTCCTGTTGGTTTCCACATAGTGGAACAGGCGATGTGGGGTTAGGCATAGCTGTTAAGGCTTCTAGTTACAACCAATTGTCACAGGGTGCTTGGCCTAACCACCCAAGTGATTCCCAAACTACCAAGTCCAATGAAATGTACATAGTAGTGAGTGATATGCGATGAGTGGTAGGCGCCAAGCCTTGACATGTTTTTCAATATGATAGGTGGCATAAAGAACTAGTAGGCTAATAATGTGGCATAATGATGTGATGACACGTTATAGTGATTTGTACAGGATGAAGTGGCATTATGTGATGATGATAGATGGTAGGTGGATTTGACATTTTTGGATGGCCAAGTAGACAATTGGTGACTAACATGTGGTAGTTAGACATCAGTATAAGACATGTGGTAGGCTCTATGGTTGTTGAAGATAATGTGGATCAGACATATTAGGTGGTCTTAATGACATGTGGCACGTGGTGATTGGTACTTGTGGACATGACATTGTAGCTTTGGATAACTTGGTATCTTCAAGGATGGTTTGTTCAAGGTTTTCTATTTTTATATAATTTTGGGATTTTTGTGATTTTTCAAATTGAAGGCCATCGAGCACCACTAATATGCCATCAACATGAAAACAAGAATTATGAAATCTCGATCTAGTAGTGTGTGGAAAAGGAAGACTTCTATATAATATAGAATAAAGTATTCTCAACTGATGGTTTCTTCCACCTGATTTCTCATATCATAGAAGCGATGAAAAACTAATGAAAGTGGCATAGCAGTAACTTGTAGAGAATGGATGATAAATGGAAAATTTCCCAAAAGGTAATTCTTTCATCAGACTATCGAGTAGAAATTGGTGAATATGTGTAAGCTTCGGCATGAGTAGTGGGCTAATGGAGGACCAAACCTCAGTCATGGTTCTCATCCATAAGGGTGTTCTATTTGAATGCCTAAAGAATAAATATATCATACATTGGTCCATTTGGATTGAGTAGCTCATTGAGAGAAGTGGTGGTATTGACACCTAGGATCGAATAGGAATGTTAAGGTTGTGGTTTCAGCCGTCGGCTTGGAGGAGTCAGTGTTAAGTGTGTGGGGGATATCAACCATCATCCATTGGCTTGTTGTAATGCAAAGGTAACAAGAACCTTTGGACTTAAGCTTCAAATTCTTTCTGCTTGTCATATGTGAAAAAAGAAGTTAAATTTTGGGGGCTATAAGATGAAAAATTGGCATGTGGGCACCTAATTTCTCTTATGTTGTAGAATGAACAAGAGTTACTTAGGAAAATATCTGACAGTGTAATTCCTTAAAAGGCTCAAGTTGGGTCAAAGACCTTAGTACAAAGATGTATTTAGAGATGAGATATAATATGGAGTAGAAGAGATCATGAGATGTAGGAGATGAATGCAAAATTTATATATGAGGAAAAGTATGCAAAGTTCAATGTTGTGATGGTGTGTTGGAGATGTTGTCGTATAGTGGAATAAATATATTTATGAAGAAGAGATGTAGAGAATAAACCTGAGAAAGACTAGATTTGAATGTTGATATCAAATATGAGCCTAAGGAGAATAAATGTTGAGCAGATTTAAAATAGAGTTGCAAATATATGCTGAGGGAATATTTAGATAAAAGGACCATATATAGGGTACATTATAAAAGTAAGAAAGGTTCTTACAAAGGATAGTACATCAGATCTAGGTGTTGAACAATTAGTTCTCCAACATTTTGTCTAAAGAGCCTCTGGATGTGAAATAAGTGAAAAAGAGATCTTCTAG
The DNA here is from genome assembly GCA_000404065.3 of Pinus taeda. Lineage (NCBI taxonomy): Eukaryota > Viridiplantae > Streptophyta > Pinopsida > Pinales > Pinaceae > Pinus > Pinus taeda. The sequence goes on along the minus strand of APFE030283199.1, from coordinate 7,485 downwards.
GAAAATAAAGTTAGTACCATCAGTGAGCAGGTTCTTCCTTCGAGTTGGTGCATGGAAACTTAAGGGAGTTGGTGCTTCCTTCAAGTTCGTTCCTATAAAGATCAAGGGGTTGATGCCTCTAGTAAGATTGTTTCCTACAAATAGTGGGATCAGATGCTTCCAATAATTCAGTGGTTGCAAATAAAAGGGCGTTAGAGCCTCCTGTCTATTGGTTCCTACATAACTTGATGTAATATGGAGTGGACACTTGCATTTACTTCATAATAAAAAATAATTTGTGGCTTTCTCAGATCTAGCTTTCCAAATAAACTTCTTCAGTTTGAAATTTATGTGATTGGTGCATTGCTATATTGTTGAATGTGATTTATTGGGGAAATCATCATAAAAAGTTATAAAATATTGATTTTTGCCTCATTTGATTATTTCCCTGGTTCCAACAATTTCTATGATAGCAAGTTCCTTCAAGAATAATTTAACCACTGGAAGGTAGATCATTAAGGATCACGACTAACCATGACTGGATTTCCCTAAATGGAGCAACATTACTAAATGGATCAAAATATACAACCTGGAAGGTAAGGATGTAAGTTTATTTAATGGCTATTTACCTAGATGTATGGTTATCTATAGAGTATGGAAAGAATAAAAATAAGTATAATACAAAATCCATGAAGGAAATATTGAATGTATTTTCTAAATCAAATTCTTACAACATGATTCATTTCGATACTGAATAATATATATGGGATAAGTTGCATTGGATCTATGATGAAGATGATCACACTATATGTAAAATCAAGAAGTCCTCTTTGAAGGATGAAGTAAAGCAATAATCAAATAAGATTGAAGACCATGATTACTCAAGTAATCAAAAACATCATGAAGAGGATTCCCTTGTATTAAGTTCCCAGGTTGTTGATCATCATTGTAAAAATCAAGGTTGATATGAATAATATGTTGATTTAGTGTAATCAACAACTCTATTGTAATTGTAGAAGAAATGTCATCTTTCTTCTGAATGCTTTTATGAAATTTACAAAAAAACAGTGATACAGAATAGCATGAGGTTGAGAGAAGAAAATATTTTCTCAATAAGATATTATTTTCTCCTTCGTGAATGATTTCTTAGGAAACGTAGGGCTTAAGGGGAGTGAAAATGGAGTATCACGTTAGGGTTTATGCTCACAATGAGTTCTTGCAATTTGATGTCATTTTATAGGAGGTTGGTCCACGTCCTAAAGGACATATGAGGAATGGCATATAGGGTCAATATTTAGCAGTATGGCCACCCATGTATTGTCATGTGACTCTGGATCAAGAAGGTAGTTTTTAATTGAACAGGTAAACTCTCACCATATCATATTTGATTTTCTTCCAGAAACCATGAATGCAGGGTGGGGTCACCTCCCACGAAGAAGCATTATGCCACACATAGGGGAATTCTAATACCTCAGTATAATCATGCCTCCAGTTATCTTGGTGATACCAATAGAAAGAGAGTATAAATTTATTGCTAAGCTCCCTAGTCCATCGGTTTTTTCTTTGTTAACTATGGGAAGGGGATCAAATAGCTTGGTGGGGACCTCGAAGGCCTCATCTATTTGTTCCTCAAGTTCCTTTACTTTGATTCCATCAGGTCAGAGGTGATATGGTCAGTAGAATGGTCAGAATTGACGTATCTCCCGTGAGCTCTTCCACGAGCTTATACATATACATGTCTAGATCCATGTGTTCTCTCCTTCTTCAAAAATCAGATCATAGTAGGCCTAAATGAAAATCTATATAAAAAAGAAGTTTGTTACACAAAGGAAAATATAACATTCTAGATATTTATAAAAATATTTTAGGAAAATCCATTTCAATATGGGTCAAGCAAGAGAACTTAGTGGAGAGCCTAAAAGGTAAGGTCTAGAAATGGGAGGGCCTCCCTACAATATAACAAATGATCATCAAAATAGGGACAATCAAGCATGGGGAAAGTTCAAGATAAAGAACTCAAGTGTTATGCTAATAAGGTGTTAGTGGTCCTGGACCCATTAACATGTCAGGGGATCCCCCATGTAAGAAGTCCCAACTAGACCTCACACCATTTTGCGTAGGAGTCCCATTAGCGAGTAGTAGAATATCGCCTTGACTACGATTTCACATAGAGCTAAGTAAGATGTCCTTGTTTTCAGCAAGGGTGTGGCCTTGGAGCAGGTTAAGGAAGGTGCATGAAAGGCTCTAATATACTAAAGGGGATAGGAGTGCACCTCTTAGAAGCATGTGATAGCACGCAACTTGAAACGAAATGAATGAGATGAAAGACATCACGAGATGGAAAGTAGGATAATTGATGATCCAGAGTGATGAGTTATATCATAAACATTATTTGATAAGATTCATACAAACATATACAGAATAGTCCATACATACATACGTAAATTACAACTACATACATCATTAGAGTAATCAGGATAGCCGAACTACAATAACAATGTATGCATGAAACATGTCAGCCCTATTATATTAAAAGAGTGAAAGATCCAATCATACATACAACCATGATAGCCATGAGTCCCTATAGTAGAACATTCCATTCGTTTCCACCTACTCCTCGAAACAGATGTACTCACTTCGCACTGTCGAGAATCCAAGGCTCATTACAATACACTCCAAGCTTTCTCTAAGTTATACCTATTAGAATCTTGTCTCCCAAGAGGCACTACAATGAGTTATGAGGTTCTATATATACCAAAGGGTGTGGTGACCTTTGACTTTCCCCTTTGTGACTCTTGAACTACCCTCATCACGCTTCAAATTACACACGACTGTTTACATTCTACTAGTAACCCTTGGTATTTGATTTTACAACATGTTTGCAATACATTTTGCACGTGTACCCATGTGAAACAAAAATGGGCTTCAGTAAGCCATGCGAGAAATCACTAATACTCAGACAATTATGGGAACACTAACTCGTCGACATCCTCTTTATGATTGATGGTGGCGAACTGAGGTCAAGCTTGGTAGTATGTTATGGTGTCCATGTACTCCGTGGTGACATCCTTCTGAAAGAAAAATTTTGCCTCTGTTGCATCTGGGTAGACTAATTTGGTGCCTCTATCCAACTTGTCAAATAGCATGTGCATCATGGTCTTGAGTGCATCCAGAATAGCAACATACAAGTGCATAGTGCCTGTGCTCATCTACAAGTATACGATGGTGGCTATGCACATAAACTACTCGAAGTACATCTCCAGCTCCATTCCGACTTGGTTCTATGCATTCGTGTCAAGGAGTGTCCTAATGGATGGAATCAAATGCATGCACACAATGACATTGATGCTTATGCACACTCATGCATGTGAAGCGTATAAGCTCGTGATGAGTTGTGGGAGTTGTTCATAGTTTTGGATCTAACTCCAGGTGCGTGCCTTAAACTCCACTACCTTTGGATTCAACATATTTAGCAAGTAAAATGAGGCTCCCTTGTACATCATTGGCCATATCTGCATGTGATCGACAATAGCGTGTGTGACTGACAGGAAGCGTACTCTCCTAGCACAGCGCTATTGCCAACCATTAAGATGGACAACTCACTTATGCATGGCGATGAACCTAAAGTACATTTTCCACATGATTGTCCAGAGATAAGATACTTTATAAAGTATCGCTTTCTTCAAATCTTCTCTCACAGATGTTGTAGCTTGCTCTTCTCAGTCCTTGGCCGCTTTTATCTCATTATCCATGCACTCATTATTAGCTATCAAGAATCTAACACTTGAGCAAGTGGCTTTGACAAATGCATTTGTAGCATCAGTCAATGCAGCTAGATGTTTGCGCACATCAGACACAATCACTCATTCTTCAAACTACACAGGAGATACAAGGACATCTTGGAGTGGGCACTCTCCCTGACTACACAATTCTATGTTGTGACTCATCGAAGGATATGTTGTGCACATCCGCTTGCGAGTTGTCCTCAAGTATTTTAATGTCTCCTTGACCACTTGGGTCTTGCTCTGCTCCCAAATTTTGGTGATGCCGGTGAAGCGACCTCTTGGTCCTTAGGCATGAGGTTAATGTCCTAATCTTGCTTGGGTCGAAACACATCCATGTCCATCTGTTCCAACAACTGTTCAATCTCCTAAAAAAATTCCTGCTCCTCCGACTACCCACCATGTCTTCTCTCTGCCAACGGTTTCGATGAATCAATAACCTATATCAATGCAATTTCATCAATGTGTGCATGTTGTGCCTCTTGTTGTTCTTGTTCCTGCTGCTCTTTCTCCTCTCTTCTGCGTAACTCTTGTTCTTCCCTTAGTTGTTGCCTCAACTACTGCAACTCCTTTTTTGCCTCCTCTAGCTTCTTCTTCTCAGTTGTCTTTGTGAAATCCTCTTGTCGTGCTGTCATCTAAATGCCACAATCTCCAAAGATTCTCTTAATACAAGTGGATCTACTTTGAAAATGCATCTTTGCATGTGCACTATCGACAACCTTCATCTTGCCTTTGTCAAGAGCAGGTCTGATTCCCTCTGTTGTTGCTGATGTTGCTTCTCCTTGAGATGTTGTTGCCTTTTCCACTACTAACCACAATACAACCAGTATGACTAGTTTGTTGAGCCTTAAGGAGTTATAGAAACATCTCCGTGGGTCTTCCTCATGCTAGTGACATGCCCCATGGATCCATGGATGATATAGTCTCGTCCAGTGGTCTTCCACTAAGCGATGTAGGTCATGTGGATTGAATCTTTTGGTGCCAAATGTGAAGCTATTGAATTCCTCCATCTCAGACTCACCATGCTTGAGATTCTGGATCTCATATAAAATGACCTGCAAAGGAAGAGCAGTCCAAGGTTCCTTCTTCTTCTTGTGTAGTCTTGCTAATAACCCTATCAAGATGTGATATGTAACTTCTTGCATGACCAACTTATCCATGGTAAACTTTGGAAAAGCATGCAAAGCCTTATTCATGATGTACATCCAGATGAACGTGCTAAGGGATGAGGTATATGACTTAGCTATGTTTAGCAATTCCTCCATAGCTTCCTGTGACATGCAAGGCAAATCTAGCTCGAAGATTATCCTGTACATAGGCCATTGAAAAGTGGTCTAATAGTTGTATTATAACTCCATGGAATATGCATTCAGAGAAAAACCTACAATAAGTGTGCACAGAGGTTTTTTAAGGTGTCCTTGTCCAACCCAAGTCAGGGAACTACTAACGGGAACAAAGTGCATGAAGTATGTAAGTGAACATGAAAAGCTTTGTTTGCTAACCCTTGGGTGAGTGTCAGGCATATTTCACTTGTCCCTTCAGTTGGAGAGCTGACATGTCAGACCAATTGAAAGGTCTTCCTTCATTCGCTAGCTAATCCAACACAATCACCCAACTCTGTGGGAAGGTCTCTATGCTTTCTTTGTTGTATAAGTGGCATGTGAAGATGACCAAGAGCCAATAATCCTTTCGCAATATCTTGGTCTTGTAAACTTGGTTGGGTGTTGTGCTGAACCTATGTGGCTCTTTCACCATCTCTTCAATATGTCTCTTAAGTTTGCACTATTACTGGGCCTGGTGAAGGGTGCATCCCTTGTGACCACTAGTTGGAGTAAGTGATACATCTCCAGAAATTTCTCTGAGCTAAAGGTAGCATGTTTTGTTCCACTGAAACTGCTTAGTACCATTGTCCCTAGATCACTATTCAAGACAATCCAGTGGATCATGTCCACACATGGAAATGTGGGATACCTGCATGCAATCGATAGAAGCCAGACTTGTGTACATTAACATAGATTCTACGGTCCTCTAGGTTCTCCTTAAAGGTGCCTGAAAAGATGTCATATATTTCCTTCCATTTGATATTTATATCCTTGTCTATGAGAAACTTAGTGTCTCCATAGATGGGCAAGCTCATTCACACTTACTTAGCTACATCTCCAGTTCTGCTCTCAATTGTGTCGTTTGACCTTTCTCTCCTAGAAGCCATTATACCTATACTACTGAGTGACTGGGGAACGTCTATGATGCCTGGAGAGAGAGAAACACTCATGGCAAGGACAATGTCAGTTGAAACCCAAAAGAAACTTGAGGACTGATAGGGAACACACTTAGGTGACTGACTAGATGATTTACATAATTTTCACTGGGAGACTGGGAGGCTAACTGTCAAAACTACATAGAACATAGTCCAGATAGTCAATGGGTTGACTCACTGCTGAAACTATGTAGAGCATAGTCCATCTTGGCCTACTAAGGTCTGAAACTATGTAATGTGCAATCCCAATCAGCATGAATATAACTTGAGCAAACGGATTTGCACAATTTTGGGAGCTAACTGAGGCACTACCTCTCAGAATTGCACAAAGCACACTCTGGGAGTCCAATTTGAGGTAAGATCTACACAATTTCTAGGAGCAAGGCAAGGCCTTCCATCCTAGAAGTGCACAGTGAAAGTTGGGCAAGGAAAGGTCCGGGACATGGCAGTTGAGACCTGTTGATAGGTGACTGAAAATAGTAAGGACTAAATGCATGTGTGGAGATGGGTACATACATGAGTAAATGAGCATGCATACAATCAGCGAGTGCAAGATTCAGTAACATGGGAAGACAACTAAGCATGTGAAGCAAGTCACTACAATGGTGTTTGTTACTGTGGAAACAATGTCATGCACGCAACATCAAGGAGATGTAATGGAAAATTTGAAACATTTCTTTTACAAGCTAACATGAAATAAAGTGACAACAAGAATTCAACAAAACCAAGCAAACGACACTCACACAAATCGAAGGTTCCTAGATCCAATGGGAATGCAAGAGCTCCAAGATCGGAGTGAAGAATGAGCTCTGAAGCATCGAATAGATAGTCTTCACAAGATCTAGGCTTATGACGCACATGGCACAATTCTAGGAAAAAGTGACACTTGGCGGGAGGTTCCTAAAACTTCTTTTGCATGTAACCTCTAGTTTCTAAAATATATCCCTAAAATCTACGGATTCTATTGGATTTTTTCTTTTTTCCTTTTCAGGAAAAGCTGCCCATGCATGGAAAGGAAGTTGCTCAGTCTTCGAGGGAACTGGCCAACTTGGGAGCACATGCAATGGACTACAAGCCCTAGAGTGACTTCTGCGTAGTTTTTAGGCTGAGTGACTCTCGTTTCCCCTCAAGCTCTATGCAATTTTTGGACTAAAGCCATGACTACCAGTGACAATTGCGTAAATTTTGAGACCAAGCTCGGTGATGGGCTGCTCTGAACAATTTTCAAGGGGAGGATGGTATGCCTGCTCTGAACATTTCTAGAGAGCAAGAGGCTTTACTGATGCTCTGTGTAATTTTGAAGAGCAAGGATGGTTGCCCTCCAGTTTTATGCAGTTCTTTGTTGGAAATAATACTGAGAGGGGGGGGTGAATCAGTATTATCACATTAATAAAACTTTTTCATTTCCATAGCCAGATTCATATATGCTACTTCCACAACTTCTTATGATTAAGTTAATTGATCTTC
>APFE030283186.1:0-13984 GCA_000404065.3 Pinus taeda | reverse complement strand
CCAAGCTTAAGAGACTGGCAAACAAGCTTATTAAAAAACTTAACCAGTGCGGCACGACTGTAAGTCTGCAACTCGCGCTAAACAGAGATTGGCACGAGTTGTCTGAGAGCAGCACACGCCAAACAGCACGACTGTTTAAAGAAAAACCGCGCTGGCGGAGCTTGCCAGGCAAAAAGATAGAACGGATGGTCTCAGGCTTGGCTTCTAGTATCTAGAAAGAGCCAGCAAGTAAAAAGATAGCAAGAACTCTAACCAAGAAAATTATTTAGACAAATAAATGAGAGAAAAATGACATGCGGGGCAAGATTGAGATTGCCCAGTTTGTAAACCGACCCGGAGATCGACTGAAGTGGCGTTGATCTACTTCACTTCTGCATAGCAGAAGTGTTTCGAAGGCTACCTGGCTGCTCTTCAGACTCACAATTTACAAATCAAACAATAAAAACACAATCAACAACCAACTCCCCAGTGGAGTCGCCAAATTGTTGGGTAGGTAAATCCCCTCTGCGTACAGAGGCAATCCCACTAGCCCGACAGGGGTCTAGCAACAATCACACACGCTACATGCAGGTTCCTAATTGCATAATTTAAAGATCGATCAGAATGATCTACCTGGAATCCAACGCTATTTGTTGTTGAAGAAACGCCGCTCCCGTCCTTTAGCTTTGGTTGGTCACTATCCTTACGTTCCACGTATGGACACCTGCACAAACATAGAACAATCCGACACAAGCGTAAAATCCAGTATCATGCAATTATATATCAGTCAAGCAGGATATAACTCAAATATCATCAGAAGAATATGTGAGTGGAACCATAATGACAGTCGTTCATTATTCAATAAAAGAAGAGAAGAATTACAACCAAATAGGCTTGACGTTGAAATCTCCTCCAACTGGGTCAGCAGCTAAACATGCCTTGCAAAGTGACTTCCTCTCTCAACATTCCAACAGCATAACTTCTCTCTCAGCTCTCACTATCAATCCAGCATAATCTTAGCTCACCTTAGCTCTTGCAAAACTAGTTGGTTCAATGCAGGGTGACAGTTATTTATAGATGGAGGAGGAGGCAGTATTCATTGTATCCAAACACCTACTGAAGATTTGGCATTGTCCCAGAATAGCCTTTGAACTGGGTTGTCATGGATGAAAAAGAAGACACTCGACCACTTCATGGGATTTTTCCTCGGGGAACTGCATGAGCAATGGAGGAAAAAACACTTCAGTGCACGCTGGCCAAAAATCATGACCAATTTTGGGTGGCGCGGGCTTTGGTCTGTGTCAGAGTGTCCATGGGCGCGCCCTTTTTGGAGGAACTGAGCCATTGGCGCGGGTTAGACACTGTGGACCCGCGCTAATGGAAAAAGGGCATTTTTTAGGGGTAATCTTCAAAGGGTGTCTTCAGGGATTTTGAAGTTCATACTTAGGAGACTCCAATGCAAGTGTTTTCAAGTTGTGTCACTGGTCACAGGTCCGTAAATGTGTCCTCCATTGTGCGACAGCGGGGGTAATAAGGACGGTGACCAACGGTGACAAATTACTGCGTAACAAAAATCATAAATCTTTAAATATGAAAAGTACGTTGCATTGTCAAACACAAGTGATACCGAGATGCCAAAGCATCAGATGATTTTCTATTGGAGGAAGCTGACGACTTCTTGGTCGTTCACTTGCTTGAACATAACTGATTCTGTCCACCGCGTGAAGTAATAAGTTGTTGTCAAGATGTAGCATTGTTGTTTTGACAAATGTGGAAAAATTTCCCCTATGATGTCTAGGCCCCATTGTTGGAACGGTTCAGTCATTGCAACAAGGTGCAATGGGGCTGCTTACCTTCGTGTTGTGCCGGTGCATCGCTGACAGACCAGGAACTTGCTGGCGTAAGTATGTGCATCCTTGAATAATGTGGGCCGGTAGAAATCAGCTTGCATAACTTTGTGTGTAGTGGTATTTCCCCTAAATTGACCCCCGGTTGGTCCGTCATGCAAATTTTGCAAAACCTTCTCTAATTCATTTGCCTCTACGCACCCGAGAAAGATTTTGTTACTGTGCTTTCTATAAATCACTTCGTGCACCAACTGATAGGCTAAAGCTTCGAGGCGTAGTTCCCTCTTCTGTCTGATGGAGAAGTGAGAGGGTATGGTGCCATGCTCAAGGTACTGGTGCACATCTTCATATGAAGAAATTCTGCTTGCACTTAGTGGTACTCGCACTAGATCATACATTTCAATTTCCTTCTCCCAGCCAGCGACCTCTGCTTATTCCTCTTGTGTGTGTATTTCCTCAGTTGTGAGTCTGCAGAGACCATGACCCTTGACAGTGTGAATTGGCTTGATGTAAATATCATACTCTTGCAAGTGTATCATCTAGTTAACACGTCATTTACCCATCTCTTGTTGTATGAGAAATGAGCAGACTGTTGGATGAGGCACATAGACTATGAAATGGTTCTTCAGTAAGTAGGGTTTGAAGTGTTTCACTATCTTGTGTACTACATATGCTTGTTTGTCAACAGTGGGATAGTTGAGTTTCAGTCTCTGCATGCTTGCGCTCATGAAGGGGATGGGACATTTGTCATTCAATTCATCCTTCTGAGTGAGTACTGTAGTGAGCGAGTTGTCGGAGGCAAAGGTGTATAACAGGAACTTTTTGTTTAAATCTGGGGTATAGACTGCAGGCGCTTCTGAAATATACTACTTGATACAGGTGAATGTGTACTTTTCCCTCTTGCCTCGGCTATAGACTACATCCTTCTTGATCATGCCTTGCATTGGTTTTACTATCTCCGCATAGTCCAAGATGAACTTCCGAAGGAAGTTTATCTTTCCCAAGAAGGACCGCATTGATTTCTTATTGGTTGGGTGAGGAATCTGTGTAATAGTCTGGACCTGTCTAGATCAACCTTGATCCAGATTTTGGCAACGATGTGCCCAAGGAGGTTCCCCTCAGACACTACAAATATGCTCTTTTTGGGATTCAAGGAAATCCCGTATTTTCGGCATTGCTCAAGAATTTTCTTTAGATGGAATGTGTGGTCTTCCCATTTTCTTGAAAACACAGTCACATCATCGAGGTACACCACTATGCTCTATTCGATGAGTCTGCAGAAGGTGATGTCCGTGGTGCACTAAAAGGTTGTGCCTGCATTCACAAGCCCAAACAACATTCGTCTATATGCGAATGAACCCCACTTAGTACGAAAGGTAGTTTTGAGTCGATCAAGTTCTACTACCAGGACTTGATTATATCCTAAAAACCCGTCAAGTAAGGAAAATATTTGTTCCCCAGATACTGTCTGCAAAATTTTCTCCATAGACGGCACAGGGTAATTTTCTTTGTCTGAGGCACAGTTCAAGTTTTGGAAATCAACACAGAAGAAAATTTCCCCAGGCTTCTTACATATAGGAACAAGGTTTGAAACCCATGTAGAATGACGAACTCTATATATTATCCATGCATCCAATAGCTTGGTGAGCTCCTTTTGTATGAGAGGTTCAAGTGATGAATGTAATTTGCTCAGCTTCTGTTGATATGGCTTGACCCCTTCTTTGATTGGAATGCTATGTTGGATTATTCACATGTCGTAAGTTTTCATATCATCATATGTCCACGTGAACACATCTCGGTCCTGTTTGAACAAGAGGACAAAGGCTCGCCACTCTTGCTCCATGCAACACGTACTGAGATTGATGAACTTCGGATCTTGTTTTGTCCCCAAGTTAATTAGTTCATGCATCATGGTAGAGCTATGGGTTTTGTTGTTCCTTGGCCCTTGAAAGTGTTCTTACAAGTCATAGATATTTTCCAAAGATACCATACCCTTGGGGATGAGGTGACCTTTCTTTTTATCCACCCCAGCTTGCAAATATTGCTCATGGTCATCTTCGTCTATCACTGCATCCTTGAAGATATCAACATTAGCCATGAAATTCAGTATCTGTTAAAACACGCGTAAATTAGTTATGTTATCCGCGATATAAGGTCTATACAAAATTTCAACAGTAAATCTATCCCTAAGCGGTGACATTCTAGAAGCTGAGTTTCCAAAGCATTGGCAGCCGCATTACACGTTCTTAGTTCAATAGTGATATTAAATGCTTGGAAGTTAGAGATCGGTCACCATACCTATTGCTGGTAACTTTTGAGATGAGGTGATAAGCAGTGAATGGTGTTACGTACCTGTCGTACCACTTTTTCCAATTCACCTACCACTTTGAGTGCGACCACGTTGAGGTTAATGGATTTTTGCAAGCCCAGCATGAGTGCTTTGTATTCAACAATGTTGTTTGTGCACTCAAAATCCAATTGTCTTGAAATCAAATGCTTCTTATTTTTTGGGTCAATTAGGACACACCCAACTCTAAAGCCATCTTGTGTCTTTGATCTGTCGAGGTGCATGGTCCACAACTTATATGTACACAGACCATTCAACGTGCTTGGACTACTGCTACTACTATCGCTACTGCTACTGCTACTACTACTAATGTTACAATGCACTGTACATGTTTCATATCCATCAACTGGGCAAGGGGGGAGACCCAACTACATGTTTGGTGGGGTTGGATTTGGCCATGTGGGATAGCAACTCAATGTTATTTCCAAGAGGCAGTTGCCAAACATGAGCTCTATGAAGGCCAACGGTTCATTCCGCCATTGATGGGAGTGAAATTTTGCCTCATGTATCTCTCGGATAACACCCAAACTTGATTGTTTTTTCCCTTGTATGAAAGCCACATGTGCGACTAGTCTATCACAAGATACCCATTCAGCTTGCTAGACCAGTATCTATTGAGTAGTAAGCCATACGCTTCCACTATGTCCACAACAACAATGTTTATGCACTAGTGAACTCAGTCATCATGAGATAGTCGGATGATCACATCTTGAAGTTCATCAATGTCTGGTACAAATGTCTGATCGAGTTGGACAAACTGCGTGGATGTCTTGCTCCATTGCGCATTGATCTTTTTTGAAATGGAAAGCAACATGACGTTGGCTGTTGCACCAGAATAAACCAAATAATTGTGAACATTACAATTAAATATTTCAAATGAAAGCAAGAATGGAGGGCAAACAAAGTTTTCTTCTTCCATCCAGAGTGTTTTTATCATAGTTGAAAGTGATCTGAGAGGTGTGCTTGCTCCATTGGTGGTAGAGGCTATGTTTTCTGTTGATGTCTACCCCAGTGTGCACAACAAGATGTCCCTTTCACTTTGAATCCTAGCTAACTCGAACAAACTGATGTTTGCACAAGTCTTTTTCATGTCTTCCACGATATTGTAACCCAGAGCGGGTAGAATCATTGAGATGTTCGGGGTGATACTGGTGTTCGTGTTGTCCGGTGGAGTGTTCTGCAGTTTGCTGCTCATGGATGTACTCTTGTCCATCGCTGTCTTCACGGGATTTCTTTGTGTTTTCTACTTTTGGAGGGCTGGTGGATCAACCTTTCTCAGTAGTTCGAGCATTTGTTGCATTTCCCCAAGTGTTGGGGGAGCCCCTTGACTTCTGATATTGTAATGACCATTTTTCTTTTAGGGTTGCTTCTTGGTATTTGTCTTATGTGCTACTTGTGATCATTGATACATGTTCACCACCCGCCCAATGCTTGATGCCTCATTAGGCACAACATCTTCATCACCATCCATGTCTCCCAGTTGTCCCTATGCACTGCTCATCATTTTTGGCATGTGATCGCACACTAAGCCTGCAACTCATTTCCTATCCGGACAAGACCCTTTTGGGTGCTCATCTTCATGAAATGAACAAAATTTGTTGTTTGCGCACTGCTTGAGATGAAATATTGAGCTGGAGCTCTGCACAGTTTTAGTAGGGAAGTAATTATTGCCTAATGACATGCTTCCTTGTCTTTGTATGGGCGGCCAACTACTCGTAGATGTGTCAACTATTCGTTGTTTGAGCTCAGACACTTTTGTTTTCAAGCTTTTGACTACACGAGTAAGGGTTTCAATATCACTTGTTTCCTTGTCCTTACCCTTGCTCGCTGGAGCCTGGGGTTTCCTGCTCACATCTCTCGAGTCCTTCGTTGGTTCATCATCCTTGATAACTTCAATCGTGCACAGGCCCTTCTCTACAACGATTTCCTCTTTGCAGTTTTCTTACAATGGTCGTTTCATAGCTCGCTTGACGAACTGCACAATGCTGGTTGGTAGTGCAGACGTGTAGTAACTGATAGTGATGGATTCATGAGGTTTCGTGTCCACTGCAAACTTATTCAATATGCGTAGAAACCTCTGATTGAAATATTTTACCTTTTATTTCCCCTCCAACTTCAGGCTTCCCAATTCTTTGAGTAACATGGCTGGGGTGTTGTCATCAACAAACTTTTCCAGAAACGTACATTTGAACGTACCTCAGTTATGGATAGATTTGACAAGGAGGTTGTGATACCATACTGCTACACGACCATCCAAGATACATGGGAACAATCTACATTCAATGTCATCGTACCATACCTCAAGTGTCTGAAGTTGTAGGTAGAATTTGTCTAAGTGATCATACTTCGTAAGCATTCTCTCCAATCGTTTTGACATCTTGTGCAAAGCACCTAGGAGAGCTAATGGTCCCTGAGTCATCCATTCTAGATTTTGGCCAGCCATGCCTTCTTCTTCTTCATCCTCCTCCTATTCTTCAGAATCTGATGTTTCTGACTCTAAGTTTGTTGGTTCGACTCCACCTTTGCCTCCCCTGCTGCCTTCCCCTCCACCTCCTGTAGTAAAATCTAAGCCCAAGATCATCAGGGTGTCTCTTTTTCCCTATTGGAAGACCTGAGGTTCCTCTCCATTCTCAACAACTTCCACCAGACCTTCAAGTGTGGCAAGAACTATTTCCTTCACCGATGATATAACAACCCTGTGGGAGTGGTTTTTGGCTTTATTGATGTGTATGGAAGATGATGAATTCCTGGGATCAGTCTGACTGCTTTTCACGAATTGACAAGTAATGGGATGTACAGAGTAGAGGTGCTGATATGAAATTTCATGTTCACATATGGGAGGTGAGGAGTAACCAGCTTTAGAGTTGCGCGAGTTACTTCCTTGACCAGATGATTGATGAGTGGGGGTGAGAGGACATTCATCTATAAGCAACCAGCATCCCTCCTTCTAGTGTCATGAATGTTGATGGTGCTAGACCCACCAACTTTCATGGGATGTCCTCGGTATGAATTCAAAACTATACCTCACATCATTTGGTGTAGGAGTCCCATCCAATATGATGGACTAATTTCCATCATCTTAAATGTTTGCCTTAGCTCTTTCTTGTCAACACATGATAGTGGTCTGCTTCATCTTTGATGTTCGTGTGCCTGGTGAGTGCTAGTGTTACTTGCATCAAGGTTATTTTAGCGCAGAGAGAGACGATGGAAGTGAGTCTCCAGTTGAATGGGAAGAGTCCCAAATCCATTAGAGACACATAACATGACATGACATGCATAGCTCCCGATGGAGCAATCCACATGGATGTGGCAGCCACACACACAAGAAGAGATAGCACATGCAACACTTAACTAATCAGTCTGCATGAGTGCGTCAGTCATTATAACAAGTTTATGGGAAAGTTCATGTTTGATGTCCAGTGAGGTAGCCCACGCGGGCAAGACATCGTTAACGACTTATACAACACATTTTCATAAGCATATGTATTCTAACAACTGAAAGAGTTCAAATTTTTTAACACAATTTAAAGAAACATGCATTACAAGTGTTCCAATATTAGTCTTACAAACAATTACAATACATGTGTGAAAACATGTTGGCCTATTATCAGGCTTCTGAATTAAGCAAAATTTCCAAGACACATCGGCACACCATACATCACTAACCTTGTAAAAGAGGCATTGGAGCCAGTTCTTGCTTCTCAAAGAAAAGACTATAGACTATCAAGGCTATGTGGGAGGAGGCAGGGTGAAAAGTCTTTTTCATGTATAAATGAGGGGATATTTATAGCCAAGGGTGAAATTGGCCATGACTGTTTGACTTCCCTCATGACCGTTTGACTTATTTGACCCTTCAAATTTTCATGGCTTTTCATATGACATGTGGGTCTCTTGGACTTCGACGTTACATTACATTGATTTACAATAGTATGGTCCACAGTGGTGATGTGGCCAACATGAATCATGACACAGATCGACATGACAATGCTGGTATGTTCATGTTGTTGCTAGTGTGCATGTCGAGCTGCAGTGTTGCTAAGTGATGGATATGATCTTGGTGTATCGTAGCTTCACCTCTACATGGCAAGGTGTGTGGAGTCTTCAATGGTCTTGGTGTTCTCTTGATGTCGAATGTGCATGTTGCTCCTTTGCTTGTAATTTGGCATGCTTCACATGTTCGTCCATTCATGAGAAAATCTCCTCGCATGCATCGTGAGTTCATCCGTTTGCGAACAAATATTCTCGCATGTTCTCTCCTTGCTCATCCCGTTTGCTATCGCATCATGTCTCATCCATGTACCTATACCTGCAATCACTCATGACGATATGACATCAAACCCATAAACCTCCTAATCTACCATGATGCATTGTCATTTGCTTTCAGATGTAGGTGACCAGGAGAGAGGATGAGGCTATGAAACTGTGCAAGGAATATTTGAAGCTAGGATGTGGGCTCCATGAATTATTGTTGAAAATTTCACAGAAGTCACTGGGAGACTAAGATGGACAATCTGGATCAGCAGTGGCTGTTTGCGAGATCTAGCTCCGCTGGAGGGAAGATCTGCGTAATTTCTTGAGGGAAGCAGTGCAAGAAGAAAAGGAGGGGTTGGTAGCAAAAACTACATAATTCCTCAGGGGAGCTAGTAGTGGATTGTGGGAGGCTTGCCGAGAAAAATGCACATTTTTTCTAGGAGCTGGCAGCAGGCTGCAGGAACGCTGGTGACAAAAAATGTGCAATTGCTGGGAGGCTGACCTGTTGAACACCTTTGCGCAATTTTTGAATTGAGCGGGATGCTAGGCAGCTGAGGGATTGCTCATGAAATCTGCATAGTTTTATGTGTGAGAAGCAAGTCGACTGACTGGCTGGAAAAACTGCACATTTTTTGGGGGGAGACAATGATGTACACTTGGTGTTTTTTGGACTTGTCTGTGCAGTTCCTTCAGGTAGTAGAGGGGGCATGCTTGGAAAGTTTTGCACAAATTTTGAGGGGAGTGAGTCCCAGGGTCATTGCCCGATCAAACTCTCCAGTTGACCAGCAGGAGGCTTGGTTGATGTGC
This sequence comes from Pinus taeda, assembly GCA_000404065.3. Classification (NCBI taxonomy): domain Eukaryota; kingdom Viridiplantae; phylum Streptophyta; class Pinopsida; order Pinales; family Pinaceae; genus Pinus; species Pinus taeda. The sequence continues at coordinate 4,753 of APFE030283186.1, read as the reverse complement.
TTACAAGCAATGCAGATTGAAATGGCTTATTGGACACTTATGCACTATTCTGGGTGACAATCAGTCCAGTTGATTCTAGGGTGGAAGTCCGATTATTGGAGGGTGATCCGGTTGTTAGAACTTCAGAAAAATGACTAAGTGTGTGAGTGAGTGAACTTGTGCATAAGAAACCTTGCAAACACACACTTAGCATGACTTGACGACAATACACCTCAAACCATCAAGACAACATATACTTAACGTGACTGAACGAATGTGCGAGTGACAAGCATGGTGCTTGTGATAGATCATTGAAAAAACATGACGACAATTGCATGATAGTGCATACAACTTCGTGTGTGAGTGCGACGGATGTTTACATAGTGAATACAACTTGTACACATGAAGCGAGACCTTGTGTGTGGTCAAAATATGACTACAAGCATGATATTGTATCCAACATGAAAAAATATGTTCGTTGAACAATTAATTGAGGAGGGTGAAAAGAATCACTAAAGCTCATGTGATGAGCCAAAGTGCTTTCAAACATCAAGGAAAACCCCAAGGAAGGCTCTGAAATTGGGTGCATGCCAAAATTTTTGAGGATGTTGTAGCCACTACAACATAATCACTTTTAGGGTATTTACAAGAAGCTAGAATATGTGTATATTGTTGAATTTTTAAAACTTTCTCTCTATTTCATCAATCTTGTTAATGAAGAAGATAATAATTAAATGATGGAGAAGATATCTAAATATGAACTCAATTTTATCTTGGCCTCTTTCACAAAATATAAGTATCCCAACCAAGATAGATGAACAACAAAAAACTATATTGGATTTTTGGGAGAAATTCAATTGAGCATGGTCGTATTGGTGAGATTGTCAGGTATTTTTGGGAGTTATCATCTCCACCATTTTGGTCTTGATTCCAAAAAAGCATAAGAAAAAATATTTTAATGAATTTAGACCAATATCCTTATGTAATTTTCTTTACAATATCATTTCTATGGATCTTTAAGTCAAGCTTAAAATGACCCTTTCAAATGTCATTTCACAAGGGTAATTCAAGTTTTTAGTAGGAAGATAGATCTTTGCAGCTATGGGAACAACTATAGAGAGGCTCCATATTATTATGATAAAAAATATCATGGTTATTGTATTAAATCTTGATCTCCCTAAAGCATACAATAGGAGTTTGCTAATTATATTTTCGTTTCATGTAATTACATGTGGGTTACAATTTTCCAATGCTTTCTTGGATAATGAGTTGGTTATCCTTAGCCTTTTCTTGTGCCTTACTTATTAATGGAGCGACCACAACCTTATTTAATCCTTCATAGGGATTATATGAAGGTTTTCCCCTTTTTCCTCTTCCCTTTATTTTGGTTATTGAGGGGTTAAATACATCCACAATTGATGTGAGGAGACAAGGGATCATTTATGGAATTGATATTGGAGGTTGAATAGAACTTATCCATTTTCTTTGATTTGATGATGTGTTACTATTTTTTTATGGCCAAGAGAGGGGATCAAGAGATATGCTTCATATTTTATATACATATGGTCTACCTATAGGGATAGAGATAAATTTACAAAATTTAATAGTATCTCTCTCTAGGCTCAATGATGATGATGGGGATAAGCTAGTCAAGTTGTTTCAATTTAGAAATTTAACTTTTAAGATGATTTTAAATGCTCTAAGTATATTATTAAACCTAATGGTTATGGAAAAATATATTTTGATAACTATTAGATAAGGTGGAACCTTGAATTAGTTTATGGTGTAATTGTTGACTTTCAATTGGAGGAAGTTGATCCTAGTTAAGTTGGTCCTTGAAGCTATTCTAGTCTTTTTGCATAGCATGGCATACATTCATAATGGGGTTTTGGATAAGGTTATGGTTCACTATTTTTAATTTTTATAATTTGGGAAAAGTGATTGAGAGAAGATATCTCTAGTCATTTGGAAAAGGATTGCTCGACCAAAGTAGATGAGGAGATGGGCTATTTAAAATATTCATATTTTTTGGTTGTGCATTAACTACCAAAATTTTGTGGAGGACCATGATTTCTTATGGTATTTTGAAATTAATTATAGAGAATAAATATATTAAGCTATGGGCCTTTATTTATTAGGTTGGTAACCCAAGAAAAGCTATAAAAAATGACTCGATTCAATGGATGGCTACATTGTACATTTTTTGGTCATTGGTGCAAAATTGGCTTAGAGGGTTTGCTGAGGTTACCAAATTAAAGTTGGGGTGGACTCCATTTTAGGAGGTGGAGAGGAGGTTTATTTCACACTTGTGATGATAGATGAATTACAAGAGAAAGACATATACATTTTAAATCAAGTAACTAATCTAGTTATGCATATATTTGGCAACAAGGGTGGTCCTCTGTCAATGATCTAGGGCTTGTATGAGATATTGTAGTTTGTGGACAACCTTTATTAACAATATAAATAAATCCATATTAATGTAAGAGAGAAATATGAATCCTTTCTTAAGCAAAAAATAAAATTAGAGATAATCTATTTTGAGATTGTGATATAAATAATTGATGGAAGATGAGCTACAAGAATTTGTTTAGTAGTGGAGAAAAATGTGGAAGATTATAGCTCCAAAAAAAACTAACATTTTATTTTATTGGTTATTCTTAATAGATTTCCTACTTTCAATTTTCTTCAATATAATGGATCCAAGCTATTATTTTCCTTGTAGAAATGATGAAGATGCATATTCTCAATTGTTCATTCTTGCAACTCAAATTTGAAAGGAAGTGAAGGAACTTATTAGTGTTTTTAATGTCTAGAAATAACACTCTATAGAACAATGGTTCACTAATAGAAAATGGCTAATTAGTTACTAAAAAATGACCAAAATTTGCATATAAACGACCATTTTTCAATCGGTGACCAATAGTAGCTAATTTACAATATCTTATAACACGACCAACTTTTAGTCGTTTTTAACTTAGTCATTAATTGATTGTGTCAATTTTATTGTATAGTAGTACATTTAGCCATAAATTTGGTCATTAATTTAGTCATTGATTTAGTCATTAATTGCCACAATTAATGACCAAATATACAACAAAATATATTACTATATGATCACTTGAGAAAACCAATTAATGACCAAAGAAATATGACCAAAATGTTGGTCGTGTTATAAGATACTGTAAATCAGCTACTAATAGTCATATATATGCAAATTTTAGTCACCGTTTGAAACCAAGTAATGACCAAATAAATATAACTAAATTCCAATCGTGTTATAAGATACTGTAAATTAACTGCTAATAGTCATATATACAAAATTTAGTCGTCATTTGTAATCACAAATTTATCATTTGCAATAGTCATTTATCAATTTTTGGTAGTTTCATATTCATTTTATAAATTACTGATTTAGTAATTTATATTCATTTCTTTTACTTTCATCATAATCATTATAAACAACTAATTTAGTCATATATTCATTTTATTTGTATTCATCATTAATCAATATAAACTATTAATTTTAGTAATTTTAGATTGATTTTATGTATTCATTATTAATCAACATAAATTAATTAGTATGATTCTATGACTAAATTATAAAAAGAAATGTCATACAATGTGCATGTTCATCCAATATGAAAACACAAAATTACATATGTTAATTACATTACTGAATAATATCAAGTGAAACTATAAGTAATTTCAACTACATAAATTATATTATATAAAATGTCAAATATTAAAATATAAGTTTCAAACTTAATATTGGCTGGACTACAATTTATACATGAAATATTGTTTCGTGACTTCAAAAAATTATCATTGTGTTGCCAAGGCAATGTAGGTGAATTCACCAACTCTAGAGACTTGACCATCAGTATTTATATGTGTGTCTCATGTAGGATATTAGCTTTAAGGGTATCATTAGATTGGTTCTCTTCTCTCTCTCTTTCTTCATTTGTGACTCTAGTGTTATTGTTCTCCTCTTTTTTCAATTCTTGCTTCTTACCATCAACACTGAGTTCCTCCTCTGAAAATGAGAGAAGATACAATGCAGAGTATAAGACATGGAAGACCATTTCCCTTACACATCATATTATTCAAAGATCTATAAAAAAACGCAAGAACCAAGGATATAAAATTGCGTTCAATAATGATGATACATTCAAAGCATTAAGAGGTTAATAAAATAGTTTTGTGAAAATCTAATAAATATGGTAATCTGAAAAGTTTCACTATGCATTTTTTATCACATATATAAAAATGTGAAACAAATATTTATGTAATTATTTAATGAAGAAGTCAAATTATTGTTTTAGAAAAAATAAAAACTTTTTCCAATCACTAGATATTTTTGAGCACTCATTTCATTGAAACAAAAGTGTTGTATAAACAATATTCCATTGGGATAAGAAGTGTATAAATTGTAAAAAATTGTGCTACAAGGCAACAAGTGAATTTAAAAATTGGAATGAAAGATACCTTAGATGTTTATAGTATTAATTGCTCAGGCATCAATGTTTAATTTCATAACAAGATAAAATAATAATGTAGTGGCTAAATCACATATATCCAATACTCAACAGATATACTTTTAGGTTTTACAAAGGTGTCCCAGCATAAGGGTCAAAGCCCAAAAAAAAGGTTCAAGTTGGTTGGATTTATCAATATAGGATTAGTCCTCTAATGTTACACCCCTTTCAGAATTTCAAACTAATCTTGGGCAAGTTTGCCTTCAGATGTCAAATAGAATAATTTGATGTTGATG
>APFE030283175.1:14325-32538 GCA_000404065.3 Pinus taeda | reverse complement strand
GCGCCTCCGCACTTCCGCATCTGCAGCGCTCGAGAGATCACCCTTCACAGATTCGCTTTCCACTTCACTTTCATATAGATCGAGCTTTTGAAACAATAACCCAATATTTCAGATCTTAAGATATTCAACCCAAAAGCATACACAAGCCAAATGATCTCCTTTGCTTTATATAGGCAAGCTCTTCCTCAAATCATGGACCAATACCACGGGCCAAAACCATAACAAACCAATACCATCAACTCAATACTAGGGATCAACACGTCTGTCGAGATGCCATGGTCCAAAAACCATAGGTTCAAATTCCAAGGACTAACTACCATGGACCAAAGGTAAGTTTTCCCACATGAAATAAACTTTTCTCTGCATAAAATTCCGTGAACTTTCCTCCACATGAAATAAACTTTTATAAACTTTTCTCTGCATAAAATTCCGTGAACTTTTCTCCTGCGTACTTCTTAATTCTCATCATATTGAGAGCCATGCCATGGGTGTTGCCATCAAGTACAACATCTGTAACACATAACCATACCAGAAACATAATGCCAACAACAACATCTTACCAAAATTGTAAAGGCAATCCTGCATGCAATCTCATGCACCTTGCACAATCCAATATTTTCTTATTCGTCCTTTCTGGCACACCATTTTCATGTGGTGTTCCTAGAATTGTCTTCTCTATACAAATTCCATGCTCTCAACAGTACTTATCAAACTTCTTTTTGTAATATTATCCTCCATTGTCTGATCTAAGACACTTCAACTTATTTCCTATCTCATTCTCAACCAAAGCTTTCCATTTCTTGAAAGTATCAAATACATCGTATTTGTTCTGGATACAATAAATCCAGGTTTTCCTAGTTTCATCTTCAATAAAAGTAACATAATAGCGAGAGTCATCAAGAGATGATACCTGAGCAGGCCCCAATACATATGTATGCAAAAGCTCTAATTTTCTGTTTCTATTTTCTTTCCCAACTCTGAGAAATATGACTCTCTTTTGTTTTCCATAAACACAATTCTTTCATAAATCCAAATCAACATGCTTCAAACCTAGAAAAAAAATTATTGAGTGAAGAATCTACATCCCGTTCTCACTCAGGTTCCATAGCCTATGATGCCACAATGTTATATATACTCCTGTGGAGGTTAAAGAATTAATAGAATTAGAAATACAGTACATAAATAAAATGTACCAACTTTTCTCCTTTTTCTATTACCAGGGCTCCTTTAGTGACCTTTCAGGTTTTATCTTTTAAATTAATCACACTAACTTCACCACTTAACTTCCCTATTGAAATAGATTATTTTTTTTAGATCTAGAACATGCCTTACCTCCTTTAATAGTCATTGGTTTCAATTCTGTTGTTTTATAAAAACCTTACCCATTCCAACAATTTTACAGAGTTTATCATCACACAAACAAACCTGTCCAAAATATCTTTGAACATAATCATGAAAATGTTTCCTATCAAGTGTGGCATGGAATGAGGCCCTTAAATCTACCACCCATGTATCAATAATATTTTCTAATGAAGGAACCAAAGCATCTTGCAACACAACCCCTGTCACATTTGCTTCATGATTGGTTTCTTGTTGTGCATCTCCTTCTTTTCCCTTCTGAGACTTACAGTCTCTCTTCAGGAGTCCTTTCTTCCCACATTCCTAGCACACTATCCCTAATCTGGACTTGGATATGCATTTCCTTGACTTACTATGATATCTTGGGCTCTTTTCTCTTTCCATTTTTCTTCCCCTAGTCTCAGCATTCAAATCATTACCTTATGTCTCACCGAAGCTTTTTTGTCACCTTTCCTCACTAAGGATGGAACCGACAACATCATCAAACATTAAAGTACTAGATCCAAAGAAAGAGTTACTAATGACCATATCTAAACCATTACAACTTTCTGGCAATGAGCATAGAAATAAAAGAGCCCTAACTTCATCATCAAAATTCACCCCTACAAAACTTAACTGACAGGTAACCATATTAAATTCATTTAAATGATCAACAACAGATCCACCTTCTGACATCTTCATATTAAATAAATTCTTAATAAGAAATACCTTGTTTGAGGTCGAGGGTTTTTCATATATTTTGGCCAATGCCATCCCTAAACCCTATGTTGTCATTTCCTTTGAAATGTTGAATGACATTGACGCTGCCAAACACAGTTCTACTGTTCTAAGTGACTTTATGCCAAGAAGCTCTAATTTTTCACCTATCATACTCGTCAGCTTCTTTGTATTTCCACTCAATGATTGATCTAGGAGGATCTCGTCAGATCAGTTACGTAGTTCAGAGTTGTCATCAGCATTCAGTCCAGTGTCATACAATTTCGACAGTGTTGTTTGTGGTTCAAGTTGTTCAGGTGTTGTCAATGGTTGATGTGATCTTCATGGTCGTCGTGACCTTCTTCAGGTTCTTCTAACATGGTGATGGTTTCTGGTTTTACAACATTATAATACACCTATTCTAAATCTTGAATCCTAAACCTAAACCCTAGAACCTATGTCTAAAGATATAAGACCTAATACCTAAGACATAATATATTAAACCTAAGTCCAAAACATTCGGACCATGGTGTTACAATTGTAAACATTGTAATTATAATCCATTACAAAAACCTATTGAAAACCTATTTCATATTACATTACAACGCAATAAAATTCCTACCCTAAGTCCTAAGAACCTAAACCTATGTTCTAAACCCTCGGGCTATTGTATTACATTCAAAACATTAAACATTGCAAATAAACCATACACAATCAGAAAATCGCGGGCCTAAACTGCGCAAGGACCATTGTTCATGTGAACAAGTGCAGATGCCAAAGCCTTAACCGCAGTCCCTAACAGTGCGAGTTAACCACAATAGAACCACGTGATAAGGCATGTGAACAGTAGTCGAAATAAACCGTCGGGCTTGGAGTTAACCACCGGTCTAACCGCATCAAGGTCTAAACCACAGTTGGCATGTGAACAAAGGTAATCGTTCAAGTTTGGAGACCATAGCGGATATCCGTGTCACCATTTGGGAATCCTCCTAACTGTAACTGTCAAGTTGTAGACAACATGTGAGCAGGGTAGACCGCAGCAGGTGTAGTTACCAGAACCGCAGGAGATAAGTCGCGCTATTACCGAAATCGCCGGGAGGAAGCCACGATCACATGCGTTGTCTCCCCTCCGCCCGGTCAGCAAAACCACCAACGGTTTTCTATTAATTATAAGGTCTATTTTTGGGTTTTTTATTGTTTTGGAATTAAACTAATAACAAGACCATGTAACCTTATCCCTAGGTGTTCAAACATGCTTAGACCAAGACCAAACAAACCCTAAAATCAACCAATTCATTCTTAAAATGGGAAGAAGGAGTTTGAATGTACTTGGAGGGTTTTAAAGGGATGGTTTTGCTCATTGAAGGGGAGGAGAGTGGTTTTGGGTTTTGTATGTAGGTTCCAGAGGTTATAATCGATTTTGTTTTCAATGTAACAGGAGCATCCAGATTCAAAATTGGGAACCATGACAGGCGTTGAAAAGTTGGTTCAAAGAGATTTCTCATGACAATGACTAGAAGTGCCTGCATGCACATTCAATTCAGTCAAATTGATGTGTAATCGACCTCTTTGGTTTCAATCCTAATAAAGTGATCGCCCATCTTGAAAGCGGACCTAGAGACGCAGTCCATCAAGGACGAACTCCGTAATCAATCTTGTTGTCTGGTATCAATGTATATTTGCTTTTTTCACTATTGGTTTGCATCTTATTTATGTTTTCTCATCTGACATAAAGTCTTCTTCTCGAGTAGTTCTCACATTTTCAGCACTTTCAGTTAACATTCTATTCATTAATAACATAATCAATTCTACTTCAGTTTTAACATATTATCATGTCAGATCATATAATTTGGTATCAAAGTAGGTTGTGTTTGTACGATTTTCCATTAAATGTTAACCAGGTCAAAGTCGCAATGAGCAGATTGATCCAGAGATTGGAAAGCAAAGATTCGTTCATAAGTCAACCATGACAGGATCTGATGCAAGTGAAACGCCAAAAACTAAGATGAGTGGTGAACAGTTTCAGCAAGCATTCTTGAATATGCAGCAGATGTTGGGAGAACTGTACGAAGATATGAAGGTGAGAGATGCAGCTTCTCCTTCAAAGACATCGAAGAAGGAAAAAGGTAAAGGCAAGGTTGATAAACCACCTTCACCTCCATCATCTCCATCATCATCATCTTCTTCTTCTTCTTCTTCTTCTTCCAGTGCAGAATCTGAAACAGAAAAGAAACCTCAGAAAACATCTCTTTTAAAACTTGATGTAAAATTTGAGTTACCTATTTATGATGGTGAAATGAATCCTGAAAAGCTAGATAATTGGATTAAGCAGTTAGAAGTGTATTGTTGTATTCAGAAAATTTCTAACGATAAAACAAAAATTCAGCTAGCTACACTTAGAATGGGGGGAGCATCTTTAATCTGGTGGGAAAGTAAAACTCATATAGATGTAAAGCGGAAAGATAAAGTCATCTCTTCATGGTCTAAGTTTTTAAGAACTCTTAGGAAACAATTCTATCCTTTAGGATACATGCAGCAAGTTGTTATTTTTTGGCAGCATTTGGAAAGTTAAAGGGTAGAGTGTTCAGGAGTTTACTCAGGAATTCAGAAAGAAAGCATTGGCACTTGGTATTTCATTAGACACATGTGAAACTTTATTAAAATGCATTGGCAGTTCATATTCATATTTGCAGCATACATTATTGATGTTTAATCCTCATGATTTTGGTGAAGTGTGTATTCAGGCCATACATATAGAAGCAGGTGGCAGACCATTCAATTTTTCATCACAATCATCCAAAGAGTTGGAAATCAAAGATTCCAATGAAAGTAAAGGGAAGAACAATTCGAAGAGAAATATATCAGCGATAGCTCAGAAGGAAAGACCTACTTGTTCTCATTGCTATAGAATCGGTCATGATGAATCAAAGCATTGGAAACTTCATCCAGAACTTAAGCCCAAAAGTTCCTTAAGGAGAACCATTAAAAGAAGGCAATTGTAGTAGTCCAACAAGATCTAGGTTCAAATTCAGGTGATGAAATGAGGATAACTGCTATGGTTACAATAGGTAAAACTTCTAACACTGGTTCAAGTTCAAATACTATTACATCTTCATCAAACATAAATCCTTCAAATGAGGATAAACGAGTTGAATTATTTAACATAAGGATAACTTCCTAAGCATACAAAGATAGATACAATGTTTGACAGTGGATCACAGGCCAATCTATTATATGAATATTTAGTTAAGAGTTTGGGTTTGGAAACACAGAACCAGCCAAGACCTTACCCATTAGGATGGATAAATAAATCAACTCAGATAAAAGTCACCAAACAGTGTCGATTAAGATTTGTCATTACAGTTAATTACATTGATGAAGTGGAATTAGATGTGGTTCGAGTAGACGTATGTGGATTTGTCTTAGGAAGTCCTTATATCTATGATTGTGATGCAGTATTTTACAGGAGAGAGCATAAATATCACCTTAAGAAAAATGGGGTTGAATTTATTGCCAAGGCACATCAAAACAAAAATTACTTGAATTTAGTTGTTGCTAATCAAATGAAGTGATTAATAAGTTCAAATAAGAGATTTGTAATCATGTGTGTAAAGGCACAACATAAGAATCAACATGATGTTTGTTCAAGTTATGAATCTCAGCTTCAAGATAGTTTGATCAAAGAGGTAGAAACTTTTCCAGTTCTATTTAAAGAAACCAAACATCTTACTCATAAGAAGGGAATACAACAGGAATTATAATTGATGCTTAAATCTCCTCTTCCTAATGTCAGAATGAATCAATTCAATCCAAGTTTGGAAATTAAGAGCTACAGGGATGCAGGTCAGTATTGGGGAAAGTCAGTGTTCAATTTTTCTTGTATTATGTCACCATTTCATGTTTCAAATAGTTTGGAAGCCTATTTTCAAGTGGAGAGGAAGCCTATTTGTTTTCACATCAAAGCATTTTCTAAAGCATGTCAAAGTATTCAATAACTTTAAGGGAAACTTATGCATCAGGGGAAAGTGCTAATCAATGGAAACACCATTTAATGAATAAGGAAAACATGATTCAAACAAATCAATAGCTAATTCAATACTTTCAAAATAAAACTAAGTTGTAGCAGTTTCCATATTACAGTTTGATGGGTTTCTTACAGCAAGTTCACTTAGTAATCAAGAATCAGGAAAGTATATCAAGTCAAATAGCTATATTGATGTCAAAAATGTCTTTGACTGTCTCTATCGTTCCGCAATATAGATTGTTAATACATGTCAATGGTATTAAACAATATCCTGTAGAGACTGTGATCCAGATCTTGGGAGGAGGCCCCCAAGATCTAAAAAATTGAAATGGATCTTGGGAGGAGAGACCCCTAAGATCTGAAAACTTGAAATGAATCTTGGGGAAAAGGCCCCCAAGATCTGAAAGATTGAATTGCCAGAAGAAAAAAAAGAGAGGAGAATGTCCAATGAAGTAAACCACAAAGAAACTTTTTATTAAAACCCAAGTGGAAATAAACCAGCTAGGGAAATGATAGCTTATCTCTGAGAAGAGATGTGGTGGCTACATGCCTCTGAACTGTAAAGGCTACATTGTGGTGGACCATCTGTCCTTTTACAAAATGTGACTTGTTACTTATAGTATTTTTCAGTTACAATACCACGGGTCAATTCCATGGGTGAATGAATACCATGGGTGGATTTTACAATACCATGGGCAGATTCCATTTACAATACCAATGGAAAATTCCATGGGTCAATGAATAATATGGGTGTATGAGTACCATGGGTTGATGCCATTTTCCATTCGGATCATTCCTCCCTCCTTAAGAAGCAATGGTCGCCATTGCGTAAAGTCCCCTCCTGCAAAGCCTTTGTTGAATAGGAAGAGCCATTGAAGATAAGGGTTTTATCTGGTTAACCCAAAACCCTGATAAACGAAGATCCGAGGATAGAGATACCTTGTAATGCTTGTGACCAACTGTGATTCTAACAGTGTGCAGCCTAGCAAATGGACTTCGATGACAAGGATTTTATGCGGTTGACCCATAACCGTGATGTTGGTTGTTGATGAAGTAGCAGGTGCCTACATAGCTTGGGGTGGGAGGGAAAGTCTCCAAATAACCCAAGCCGAATGTTGCTATGCTGAAACTGATGAATGTGAAGCAGGTGCATACTAAAGTGGGGTGGGAGGGCACGTCTCCAATGGGAACCCACTCTGAATGTTGCTCCAAAATTAAAATGGGCATAACTTAGTCAATATAGCTCAGAATATTTATTGTAATCTATTTTTAGAAGTAGAAGGATCATTTTTCATCTTCCCATGAGTTGGATATCCTTACCTGGACACTCTGAGATCTGAGATTCACGCTGCAACAATTCCATCATCACAAAAATTCTGATAAAATAGCTGATTTTAAATCAGTGATATCTCCCACATCCGAACTCCGATTCGACCCATTTGTTTTTTGAAATTGGGTGATTTTTCAAGAGGAGCTCAGATCTAAAATCTTCTTTCTAAAATTTTGCACCAAAAACTTCAAAAAAATATAGGAGAGTCGCCGTCCACCAGTTGTCGTTAGAAAAAAAATTCTACAACATAGCTGATTTTAAATCAGCAATATCTCCCTCATCCGGACTCTGATTCGGCTGATTTTTTTTTTGAATTTTGGTATTTTTTCACAAGGAATCCAGATCTAGTATTTGATTTTGTAAATTTTGTACCAAATTTTTCATATCTGATCTACAAAATCGCCACCCAAAAACATTCCTACAAAAAAATGAAAAAGGAAAAATTCTTCCTGCTTGACCCAAGAAAGTGCTCTCTGGAGGTTGTAGCACATGCTTGAAGTTTGTTGAATATTGCTGCAAAATTTGAAACTGAAATATGCATGAAACCCTCATTCCCATGGAATCGTAACCTGCTCTGATACCACTGATCCAGATCTTGGGAGGAGGCCCCCAAGGTCTAAAAAATTGAAATGGACCTTGGGAGGAGAGACCCCTAAGATCTAAAAACTTGAAATGGATCTTAGGGAAAAGGCCCCCAAGATCTGAAAGATTGAATTGCCAGAAGAAAAAAAAGAGAGGAGAATTCCCAATGAAGAAAACCACAAAGAAACTTTTTATTAAAACCCAAGTGGAAATAAACCAGCTAGGGCAATGGTAGCTTATCTCTGAGAAGAGATGTGGTGGTTGCATGCCTCTGAACTGTAAAGGCTACATTGTGGCAGACCATCTGTCCTTTTACAAAATGTGACTTGTTACATATAGTATTTTTCAGTTACAATACCACGGGTCAATTCCATGGGTGAATGAATACCATGGGTGGATTTTGCAATACCACGGGCAGATGCCATTTACAATACCATGCGTAAATTCCATGGGTCGATGAATAATATGGGTGGATGAGTACCATGGGTTGATGCCATTTTCCATTCGAATCAGGCTGTTTTCAAAGATGAGTATGAATCACTAATTGATGGTATTTCATGGAAAGAAATCAATTGCCATGTTCACAACAGGTTGTTCAACCAACTTCACAAGTTTTTCATATTGCAGATGGACGGAACAGGTCACCGATTCAAAATGTGTCATGGTCAGCATCATCGGGGTCATCATTTTCAGGTGGTTGATCGAATGTATTGGTACATCATCAGGGAAAGGTGGAAAGTGAGGGAGATCTACCCTCATTGACTATTTGTTTAAGTCAAACTTTTGTGGTCCAAAAGCTTTCAAGTGGAGAGGATTGATCTAGGAGGATCTTGTCAGATCAGTTACACAGTTTAGAGTCATCGTCAGCATTCAATCTGGTGTCATTCAATTTCGACAGTGTTGTTTGTGGTTCAAGTTGTTTAGGTGTTGTCAATGGTTGGCGTGGTCTTCATAATCGTCATGACCTTCTTCAGGTTCTTCTAACATGGTGATGATTTATAGTTTTACAACATTATAATACACCTATTCTAAATGTTGAATCCTAAACCTAAACCCTAGAACCTATGTCTAAAGATCTAAGACCTAACACATTAACCTAACACCTAAGACATAATGTGTTAAACCTAAGTCAAAAACATTCAGACCATGGTGTACAATTGAAAACATTGTAATTAAAATCCATTACAAAAACCTATTGCATATTACAATACAACACAATCAAAGGCCTAACCCTATGTTCTAAACCCTCAGGCTATTGTATTACATTCAAAACATTAAACATTGCAAATAAACCATATATAGTCATAAAATCACCAGCCTAAACCGTGCGGGGACCATTGTTCGTGTGAACAAGTGTAGATGTCAGAGCCTTAACCGCAATCCCTAACAGCGGGAGTTAACCGCACGAAACCAAGACGATAAGGCAAGTGAACAGCAGTCAGAATAAATCGTTGGGCTTGGAGTTAACCATCGGTCTAACCGCATCAGGGTCTAAACCATGGTTGGCATGTGAACAGAGGTAACCGTCCAGGTTTGGACGCTACAGCGCATATCCGTGTCACCATTCGAGAATCCTCCTAACTGTAACCGCCAGGTTGCAGTCAGCATGTGAGTAGGGTAGACTACAACAGGTGTAGTTAACAAAACCATCAGAGATAAGCAACGTAATTACCGAAACTGTCAGGAGGAAACCACAATCACATGCATTGTCTCCCGTCCGCCCGGTCATCAAAACTGCCAATAGTTTTCTATTAATTATAAGGTCAATTTTTGGGTTTTTTATTGTTTTGGCATTAAACTAATAACAAGACCATGTAACCTTATCCCTAGGTGTTCAAACATGGTTAGACCGAGACTAAACAAACCCTAAAATTAGCCAATTCATTCCTAAACTGGGAAGAAGGAGTTAAAATGTACTTTGATGGTTTTAAAAGAATGTTTTTTCTCATTGAAGGGAAGGAGAGTGGTTTTGGGTTTTGTATGCAGGTTCTAGAGGTTATAGTTGATTTTGTTTTCAATGTAACAGGAGCATCTAGAGTCAAAATTGGGAACCGTGATAGGCCTTGGAAAGCTGGTTCAGAGAGATTTCTCATTACAATGACCAAGTGCCTGCATGCACATTCAGTTCAGTAAAATTGATGTGTAATCTACCCCTTTGGTTTCAATCCTAATAAAGCAGTTGCCCATCTTGAAAGTGGACCTGAAGACGTAGTCCATCAGGGATGAACTCCGTAATCAATCTTGTTGTCTGGTATCACTATGTATTTGCTATTTTCACTATTGTTTTTCATCTTATTTATGTTTTCTCATTTGTCGTAAAGTCTTCTTCTCGAGGAGTTCTCACGTTTTCAACACTTTTAGTTAACATTCTATTCATTAATGGCATAATTAATTCTACTTCAGTTTTAAGATATGATCATTTTAGATCAATGGTCGGTACATATCTTTTTGATATTGATAATCTTCCATCTGCAACTTCCACATCTGGTAGTTCTAACCGTTAAATTTCTTGACCCTAAACATATCATCTTCCACCATTTCTCCCACTCAAACCAGGAACGCTTCTCTTGTGTGAGTTTATCAGCTAAATAGACCTTCAACTCTGACACTACTTGTTAGAAAAAATATATATTACAGATCAATGGTACACATAAAATATTACAGAAACAAAAACACAGAAAATGCATAAAACAAGAGAAACCCAGATATGTGTGGTCCACCCAGTTTGGGCTACATCCACAGAGAAACAATCTGTCCTTCCTTTTATATTATCTATCAAAATGAAGAGATACAACCTACAACATATCCATTGTAATTTCCTCTTTTCTCTCACATAGTCTCCTCTCTCTTTCTCACTCAGAATACTCATACACAGCCACAATACAATTCCCTCATATAAATTGAGGGTTGCCTTCTGTGGAAAAAAAAAACTAAATTAACATAACTTCTACCATCAAATCATATGCCTAATGAATGACCCGGATTGACTACGAAATCAAAATATTTTACAAGGCAATTTTTGATCTATTTTTAGCTTCGGGGGCACTGCCCCTGAACCCATGCCAAGGGGGGGCTCATAAAATCATTGTCACTCTCCTGAACCCATGACAATTAAACAGGCGGTGTTACCGCCCCTTTAGGATCTGGGTTCCAACATGGCGATACCTTTTAATAAAGAAGATAATCAGGCTGCACACCCAACAATGAGCTAGCAATGAAGATTTTTTCGATTTGGAGATCATGACATATCATTGTCATTTTGTAATACTATAAATATTTTATTTTCAAGAAGGAATCAAATCTATTATGAAATCATTAGGATAGTTAGGCCAGTGGCACGCTCACACAGTTGAGTATCTTAGACAGTTGTATCACTTTAGGACATTTTTGTAATTGTTCTTGTTTTGACTCTCCCTATAAAAGGGAAGAGAAACTCAATAGTAAGGGTTCAGTTTTTTGTTCCAAAGGTTGTAGTATTTCTGCAAATTTTACAAGTTTTGGAACTCATCAGATGTATATTGTTCTCGAAGATTAATGAAGTTTTTTGGTGATTTTAGGCATTGAGATGTATAGTATGTAATTCTCTCTATGTTTATCATTTTCATGTCTTTCTTTCCTCTTAGAAATTGTGTAATTATAGCGATTAGATTCAATCTTAAACAATGGATTTACCGATGTTATGTTATGGAAAATGATAAAAGTAATGTGTGGGATTGAAGGCCTTAATTGTGCTCCATGGTTTTTGTCTCTCATTTCATTTATATTTAATGATTCCACTGGAATTTAATGTATATGATTCTATCATTAGCCCTCTGCATTAAATTCCTTTCTCTGTATTTCTTCTCCCACCTGTACTACAACAACCAATGAAACTATAATCTCAACGTGCAGGCCATTAGATATGAGCATTTATTATTGGGAACAAAATACTATATATGTGTAAAGAGAATTTTTCCTTTGAGAAGTGTAATTGGACCAGATTCAGTCATTTCAACTCTAATTCTTGAGAAAAATGAATCTATCTTTAAAAAACACACCAAGATGTCCTAGGCACTGACCTTCTTCTCAACCTAGGGGTTGTCTCTAGGAGCTACAACACTTGACGTGATAAATCGTTAAAGAACATAAATAAAACTATATATTCAAATTATTAAAAGCATAATTTTTTTTAATTTAGAAAACAAAAATAAAACTATATATCAAAGCTCTGCACACTTCTAACTCTATGCCCCTTTTTAGTGCCAACACACTTTTCAACCATTCGACTTTTTAAATTGGTTATTTCGATTTAAACCATTTTAGCAATGCCTCTGCACAATGAAAATGAAAGAAAAAATATCTTCACAGAGAATTAACGATAAAAATACAAATGAAAGCATAAAGAATAGCTAATAATTGTTAATTAATTAGTTTTCTAGAGTTAGCTATGGAGCTATAAATGATAGCAGCACAATAGTAATAGAAAAATGAATGGAAAAATGAATTAGAACTATTAATAACTATAATAATTAAACAATAGCAATATTTTGTTGAAACTATTACATTTTTATACTACAATAGCTATTACAAGGAAACCTACTAACCTATAATACTATAGCGATTAACTATTTTCGTTGCTAGTTAATAATTAATTAGTTAAACTTCCCAGTGCAATAGCTATTACATTTAACCGTTATTAACTTGACTATTAATAGACTACTGTGCATTTAATTATAGCTATTAATTCTTCGTCATTAATGCTTTATTTTGATAATTATTTTACATGGACAGCTTTTATAATACTATAGCTATTAACTTTTTTTATTATAGTTAATAATTAATGAGTTGAACTCCGCACTGCAATAGCTATTGCATTTGATATTATTAATTTGACTATTGAAAGACTAATGTGCATTTAATTGTAGCTATTAATTCTCTCACATTAATGCTTTCTTCCTTTGATAATTATTTTACATGGACAACTTTTCCACACAACGAAAACACAAATATTACTAGTTCACATTTTCATTAATAGTTAATAATTAATGAGTTAAACTCTGCACTGCAATAGTTATTATATTTGATATTATTAACTTGATATTAATACACTATTGCCCATTTAATTATAGCTATTAATCCTCTCTATTTTTTATAATTATTTTACATGGACAACTTTTCCGCACAACAAACACGCAAATATTATTATTAAACAAAAATGTTCACATTTTCGTTAATAGTTAATAATTAATGAGTCAAACTCTGCACTGCAATGCAAGAGAATTAATAGCAAAAATTAAATGCATAATATTTTATTAATAGTCAAGTTAATAATATTAACTATAATATCTATTACAATGTGGAGTTTAACTCATTATTTATTAACTATTAATGAGAAAAAAAATAGCTATAGTATTATAAAAGTTATCCATGTAAAATAATTATCAAAAGAAAGTGTTAATGACGGAGAATTATTAGCTATAATTAAATGCACAATAGTCTACTAATAGTCAAGTTAATAATAGCTCAATGTAATTGCTATTGCAAAGTTAATAATAGCTAAATGTAATAGCTATTGCAGTAAAGAGTTTAACTCATTAATCATTAATAGATATAGTATTATAGGTTAGTAGGCTTCCTTGTAATAGCTATAGTAATACAAAAATGTAATAGTTTCAGGAAACTATTGTTGTTATTTAATTATTACAATTATTAATAGTTATAGTTCATTTTGCTATTCAATTTTTTATTACTATTGTATTGTTATCATTTATAGCTTCATAATTAACTCCAGACAACATAATTAATTAATAGCTATTAGCTATTTCTTATTCTTTCATTTATATTTTTATCGTTAATGCTTTGTGCGGAGATTTTTCCTTTCATTTTCATTGTGCAGAGGAACTAATAAAACAGTTGAAATCGAAATGACAAATTTAAAAAGTCAAATTGCTGAAGAGTGTTCATTGGCATTGAAAAGGGGCATGGAATTAGCATCGTGCGAAGCTTGCTATATACTTTTATTTTTGTTTTCAAAATTAAAAACTAATTACATTTTTTAAAATTTGAATATATAGTTTTATTTATATTTCAAAATTAAAAAAATCATACATAAACGATTTATCACGTCAAGCATAAGCATCTCTCTACACATTGAAATCTTTTCACACAAAGCTCTCTTCACAAGCTTCAGCAATAGTTTAATTGACATGAAATGTTCTATGAAATTTTTGAGGGGTATGCTTTTGGCAATTGCGGTTGTCTTAGAGATATCATTTGCAGTAGTAGTGCAGAGAAGTTGATTGTGCGAAAGAAATGTGTTTTCTCCTTACTCCCTTACAACAATTCACTCATGTTGTGCAATTAAGTTTCTAATAATTTGAATATAAAGTTCAAAGTTGGGTTCAGTTACAATTAAGGTTTTTAATAATTTGAATATATAGTTTTATTTATGTTTTCAAAATTAAAAAACAATGACGTTTTTAATATTTTGGCTATATAGTTTTATTCATGTTTTCAAAATCAAAAACATCATAAAGGAACAATTTTTCATATTAAGTGTAGGCATAATAGAGGATAAGATATTATTTGCAGTAGTAGTGTGAAGAAGTTGATTGTGCATAAAAATGTGTTTTCACTGCACTCTCGCACAACCATTCACTCTCTATGCAATTAAGTTTTTAATAATTTGAATATCTAGTTTTAAGCTAGATTTGTCAAATTCTAAAACTAGGGTAAAATTCCAGCTTGGACATATCATTTGATGAGGATGATTATTTCATTGAATTCCTCTTTTCGAGAGTAGCAAAATTGACCTAAAGAACATCTCATTTGGACAAGCAGAAGTTGGATTTTGAATTTATGTACCCACACATGCACATTTGGTCACGTCAACCTCAACATCAAATGGACACCCATGAAATCCTATAAATATAATTTACCTCAAGATCAGCTGGAAATCATCATAAATAATCTTCTTCTTTTCTTCTTTTATTAATTTGTTCATACAAGTCTGGTGAAGAAATCTTGCACAAGGTCTAAAATTATGTGTTTAGGGTTTATGTTTTTCGATTGCATGCTTGACACTAGGAAGATCTTACCATAGTCGCTCACTTGCAGGGCTTAAGAGAGCAACTAGGCAGTCATAGTCACTTGTAAGACACCTTCATCAGTGTTACTAGGGCTTTGAGCTAGGGTTTGACTATTGCCCGCAGATGACGAAGGCTAGAAGGTTTATCTCTGTTGTACAATGATTCTAGAAGTCTATTTCATAATTGTATTA
The DNA here is from genome assembly GCA_000404065.3 of Pinus taeda. Classification (NCBI taxonomy): domain Eukaryota; kingdom Viridiplantae; phylum Streptophyta; class Pinopsida; order Pinales; family Pinaceae; genus Pinus; species Pinus taeda. Next base: position 17,289 of record APFE030283175.1, on the reverse strand, counting down.
GGTAAATATTTCATGGATGATTTTGTATTGGGATCATTATACTCTCTACTAAAACATTTTATGACAAGCTAATAAGAAGAATATTTGAAAGGGTTTCCCCCCGAGTGGGGTTTTTGGTCTGGTCTTTGACTAATATGGTGTCTCTTATGGTTGTGTTATTGTCTCCTTTGTCATTGCATTTATTGTTCTATCTTCAATTATTGTTTATGATTGGAAACATTGTTAATAATTGGAAGAATTTATAATTGAAGAATTGAATTGGGCTAAAGTAATTGAAACAACATAGAACAATCTAAAAAATTAACAAGATTGAGTTACAATTATGTTTTAATATTTTGAATATATAGTTTTGTTCATGTTTTTGAAATTAAAAAACATTATAAAGGAACGATTTATCACGTCAAACATAGGCATAATAAAGGATAATATATAGTTTGAAGTAGTAGTGCGAAGAAGTCAATTGTGCAGAGAATTGTGTTTTCTATGCACTCCCACACACAATCATTCACTTGTGCAATTAAATTTTAATAATTTGAAAATATAGTTTAAATTTAGATTGAGTTAAAATTACATTTGTAATAATTTGAATATATAGTTTTTAATTGTAATGTGTGAGAATCCAGTGTGCGGAATATCTGTGTTCCAAGTTAATATATTTTTCGAGGCTTTTAATTGTTAATATGTCTTCGCACAAACTCAGGATTTCAGAGAATGGTATTTTGCAGGGATGCCAAAGTTGTCTGAAACTAATTTGTGTAGAGAATTGTAAGGTGTCAGAAGCCAGTGTGCAGAGATTTTCTCTTCAGTAGTGTGCGAAGCTTTCCCCTCCACCCACATAAGGGACCTGCAAGATTGGGAAGATCATTAGCAGCGTTAATAATAGCAGGGTTAGTCATAACAGTGTCAGTGTTAGAGCACTCACCAACGGGCTAGCCACTCCGAAAATTAGCTTTTTTTTTTAAATGAATTGATAGGGATTGATAAATACCAAAAATAACAATACTCTACACCAGGGGAATTATGTCCCATCAAAACCAACTGATCCAATAAAAAAGTAGAACTAAGATTTCCAGAAAATTGCAAATTTATTTTTGAATTTACAAGAAAATTAAAATATTAAGCATTTTCATGAAACTTTGGTAAAAGTGAAAAAATACATCAAATTATGTAGATTCAATGCAATTTGACTGCGAGGCGAATGGTATAGTCCCTAATGAGGCAAGGACTAATAAGACTAAGCTTGGTATTTTTATATATTCATGTACATTAGTAAAGTAAAGATTTATTGGATAAACCAATACTTTAAAGAAAAGGTTGAGATGAAATTAAGGGTGAATTTTTAAAATACAATATTTTAATGTCAGGTTTGTTAATAAGGAAGGTCTTTGTAAATTTATGTGTTCAAATATGAGTTTAACTTAAAAGAGAATAATAAAAAAACAAAAATATTCATAATGGCATTCTTTTGAGCAACAACTATTAAAGGTAAAGAAGAATAGATTGCCAAAAATTAGCAAACTACAATTTCAAACAAGAATATTAGTGGATTCCTAGAAGTAAACATTAGGAGTGAGAATCCCCTATGATGGATAGAGTGCACCCTGACGTGTTCTTGAGACAACTACAGTGAAACCCTAAATTTTTCAAGGGAAAATAGTTATATATATAATAACAATAAACAAATATTAAAAAAATAAATAGAATTCACTATAAACATTTGTAATTGCTTCAAGATTGTAAGAATAACAAGTTATACTATATAGCATTATGCACCATCCTTACACTCACCAATTCTATAAAATATTGAGAAATTTAAAAAGGGTTTTGTGACATTCTATTATCAGCCACTAGACATGAGAAAATTGTGATTTAGCTTTAGGAAACTTAAGTGTAAATTTTTTTTTATTTGCAATAAAGTCCATGAAGGATCTATGAGATAGGGAATTGTATTTTTTGCAGCTTTACTTACTCATATTTATATTAATGATGATTATGTTAAAACATAAAATGCATTCTCTTCTTAATAGGTTTTGCATATTTTTACCACTACTTTGAAAACTTACTATAAAAAAACTTTGGTTTTGTAAAGAGATTAGATATATATTTTAGATTAAAAAGTAGCAAAAGATAATTGGACCATGTATCACAACATTAAGTAGAGGCATATATAGAGGAACTTCAAGGAGGTGAATCAACAGTTATAGGGCTAGATTCATGTAGACGGTGGTGACAACGCAGTTGACTATCATATCCAAAAAACATTACTCTACAACTTGGGCAAGCTATGTGTTCCTAAAGGTGAGCGATTACAACTAATTAGAGAGGCTCACACCTCCAAGGTTGTAGGTAATTTTGGTGATGAGAAAAAAAATTCCAATTTGCATAAGTATGTGTAGTAGCCCAGGATGCAGGAAGATGTAGCTAGCTTCATTAGAGGATGTATATTTTATTGTACTAGCAAGGTCAGTGATAGGAAATAGGGTATATACCATCCCTTATATGTACCTTCTCATTATTGAGAAAGAATTTCCATTGATTTTGTGGGAGTTTTACCAAAAACCAAGAAGGGACAAGACTACCTATTAGTGATAGTTGACAAGTTCAGCAAGAAGTGCATTATTATGCCATATAAAAATACCATTATTGGGAAGAAGTGGAAAACTTTTTATTTGAATAGGTCTAGGTTCATTTTGGGATATCAGGGAGCAACATTTCAAAAATAGGGTCACCATAGTTCTCCGCTTATTTTCAACTTCATTATGGGAGAAAATGTACAAATAATTGAAGAGGTATACAACATTCCATTCCTATATATGTGGGGAAAAAATATTCAATAGGAATTTGGTACAACTTTTGATGGGTTATAATCAAAATCATCTGAAGACCTGGGATGGAAATATGGTGTGTGTGTGTGTGTGTGTATATATACACATATATGTATATATGTATATATATATATACACA
>APFE030283170.1:50752-95324 GCA_000404065.3 Pinus taeda | reverse complement strand
AACTCTTTGCTTTTAATCTGATGGCCCTTTTGCTTTTGTAAGATAAATGAGGAGGAGCATGACCATTTTTTAAATAAAATATCAAATCTGCATATTGGGATTCTGAATCAGTGACACTTATCTGATTGATTTCTTCAGTTGAACCAGTGTCGCTTGATTCAGGAATGTTGCAAGCTCCTGCTAATATCCTGCAAAAACCTTGGCCTCTAACAATATTTGATGGCTTAATGTCTAAATCGTATTCTTGCAGCGCTGTGACCCAATTAGCTCTTTTTTCACCCAATTCTCTTTGAATTAATAGTTGTCTAACGGCTGAAAAAGGAACTATTACTTTTGTATGGGTTTTTAGGAGGAAGGGTCGATAATGTTTAACTGCTTTGAACACAACAAAGGCTTGTTTTTCCACATCAGAGTAGTTTAATTCGGCACCTTGAAGATTTGAGCTAAAAAACGAGATAGGTGCCTCCAGGTTATGATCGTTCAGTTGGGTAAGTACTGCTGCATATGAAGTATTGGATGCGATAGTGTACAATGTGAAAGGATTAGAGAAGTTTGGAGTAATCAAGGAGGGGGCATTGATGATGGATTGCTTTATCTGATCAAAAGCTTCTTTTTCTGTTAATCCCCACTTAAAGACTGCATTCTTCTTAATCATTGATTGGAGGGGTAAAATAATATGAGAAAAATCAGGTACAAATCTTTTAACAAAATTTATCTGACCAAGGAATGACTGCATCGATTTCTTGTTGTGAGGGAAAGGGATCTCCGAAATCTCTTTGATCCGATCAGGATCAATATAGATGCCATCCCGAGATACAATAAAACCTAGGAGTTTCCCTTGATCAAGAGCAAAGAATGACTTTTTGGGGTTCAGAGAGATTCCATACCTTTTACACCTTTGAAAGATCTGATTTAGGTCATGTAAATGATCGGATCTCTTTTTAGAAAACACAGTTATGTCATCTAGATAGATGACTACTGATCTATTAATCAATCCCCTAAAAGCAGTATTCATAGCTCTTTGGAAATTCGCTCCTGCATTTATAAGTCCGAAGGGCATCTTTTGATATGCATATGTCCCCCATTTTGTTCTAAATGTTGTTTTGAGTTGGTCATCACGATGAACCAAGACTTGGTTGTATCTTGAAAAACCGTCCAGAAAAGACATTAGTTCAGAACCTGCCACTGATTTGAGTATTTGCTCCATAGTAGGCAATGGGAAATTGTCCTTCAAGCTTGCTCTGTTCAGATTTCGGAAATTGATACAAATTCGAATGTCGCCATTCTTTTTCTTGACAGGCACCATATTAGAAACCCAATTGGAATGTCGGACTGGGAAGATAATCTTGGCTTTAAGGAGTTTATTAAGCTCCGATTTAATCTGACTTTCCAAATTGGGGTGTATTTTTCTTAACTTTTGTTGAATAGGTTTTTGATCTGGAAGCATTGGGATTGTATGCTGGATAATAGACGTGTCATAAGTCTTTAAGTCATCATATTTCCAAGCAAAAACTTGTTTATTTTTCCTCAACAGTTTAACAAATGCTTCTTTCTCTTGTACAGAAAGTCCTAATCCTAAATTTACATTCTGAGGAATTTGATCAGTACCCAAATTTATTAATTCAAACCTTAGGGTAGAACTTTGGATCTTTGTATTGGTTACAGGTTTAAACCTGTCTTTTATATCATAAAGATCCTCAAGTTTTACCACAGGCTTAGGAATTGCATTTTCTTGAGATGTCTCTTTAATTTGGGAGTCGTGTTCATCTTCTTCAATGATCTGGTTATCATAAGACTTTTCAGAAGTCAAGAATTGTAAAATATCATTATCATGATTAAATACTCTCCAATTAGTGATATTGTCAGGAATTGAGGGTCTGAAAATTAACTCTACAGAAAATCTATTAGGGCTGTAGTCTTCTGAAGGTAGAAGCCTTGAGGCTACATTGGTCAGTAGGTCAGCAGCTGAATTCTGGGATCTGGGATAGAGGAAATGTTAAATGCTAAGAAATGTGAAGTAAGGTCTTGCACAAGTGATTGGTAATGTTTTAGATGATTTGAAAGGCAATGAATTGCATTTCTAACCTGTTTAACAATGATTTCCGAATCACCGAAAACCTTTAAGTATCGCACTTTAAGGCCGATTGATTTATATAAACCCTGGACTAGGGCTTCATATTCGGCTGTGTTATTAGTGCATTCGAATTCTAACCTGCAAGACAGCATTGTTCTTTCCCCATTTGGATTAACCAAAATGCATCCTGCTCCTGAGCCTTCATTAGACTTAGAGCCATCAAAGTACAAAGACCAAAATAAAGGAGTATTAACAGTGGTATTTACAACATTCTCATGATCATTGAAACATCTAGACTTGTCTGTTTGTGAAAAATTTTCAATCTGAGATGTGAAATGATTAACTGAGAAAGGGGAGGGTTGGGCAACAAAGTTGCCAAAGAATGACTCGGATGAATAATTGCCCAAAATGTTATTATTGAAAGCTACAGGGTGATTTTCCTGTTCAAAATCGGTAACTGTATGGGTCATATGTTTTTCTCAGTCTATCTTTATTTGGTTTGGCTTGCCTTTATAAGGGAGCCACATGTGTGACCAATCAGTAGAAATGTACCCATGCAATTTTTCAGACCAGTCTCTGCTCAAAATCAAATCGTAAAACTCAGGTATATCAGCTATAAGGATATCAATTCTTTGTACTATTCTTGGATCAGCTGACAACTTGATGGTTACGGAATTAATTTCACCAACAACCTGTACCTTAGTCCTATCTAATTGAACAATATGGATAGCGGACTTCTGGGGCTCTATGTTCAGTTTGGAGCAAACTGAAGCTGGCATTATGTTAGAAGATGCCCCTGAGTTAATTAAACAGTTGTGCAGGTTTCGATTATAGATTTCATAGGTTAGGAGAAATGGTGGAGTGTGAGGGCTTGAACTGTCGCCAATTAGGACTGAATCTGTAGCTTCAACCATACTTGGAGGAGACTGACCTGAGTCATTAGCAGCCTTTGAACTAGGAAGAGGAGTAGAAGGGACATCATTCAACTCTTTAAGGAGTAATTTTTGCTGATGCTTTAGCTTGCTAAGCTCAAACATGGTTATGTTGGCTTTGGTCTTTTTCATGTCATCAACAATGTTGTACTCCATGGAATCAGATACCACTAACGTATTAGAAGTTGAAGGGGAAGTTGAGGGCTAGTTTTGAGGGACTGCTGCAGGTGGTTTCTTTGGAGGTAATTTCTCCTTTGTTGTAGCAGCACCTGCGCTCCTTTTCTTTGAAGCTACCTAGGCAGGTTCAGGAGTACCTTTACTCCTGGTGGTGACTGGGAAGGCTTCTTCTTCATTATATGTATCAGGATAGGGGAGTATGAAATCCCACATTCCATGACACTCAGCTACTTCTTCTTCATCGTCAGATGGTGGGGTTGCCTCTTCTTCTTCTTCTTCCTGGTCTGAGTCGGCATTAGATATGACATTAGGTGGCTTTGTTTCCGTTTTCTTGTAAGTCCTAAAAGGTCTTTTGCTTGATGTTTCAGCCACCTGCTTTTTTATGTCAATAATTTCGTTGGACAGTGTTTTCAGGACCTTTTGTAGTCCCTCCATATCATATGGGTCTTTTGGACTTTTCTTCTTGGAGTCTTCTTTAAAAGAAACTTTTTTGGCTTTTCTGTCTTCCAAGGCAGCTTTCTTTTCTAAGGAATTGATGCGCTTCTCCACATCAAGTGCTTCTTTCATGTTTTCTGCTAAGGTAGGTTTCCCAGGCCGATCTACGAAAATAGCTATATTGGTAGGTAGGGCAGTGATATACCATTCGCTTCGTATTTGTTCACTTGGTTTGGAAGCTGTAGGGATTTTGTTAAGGAGCTTATCGAAACGAGCATTAAATTCCTTAATGGGTTCCCTATGTTCTATCCTTAAGTTGGAGAGATCATTTATTAAGGTTGCTAAAGACCTATCATCTCCATACTTGGTAAGAAACTGCTCTTGGCATGTATCCCAGTCGGTAATAGATCCAGAGGGTAGAGAGAAATACCAGGATCCTGCTGATCCTTGCAAAGTATAAGGGAAACGTCTGACAACAACATCTTCATGGGCTACCCCTTTTAGGTTGACCGATAGCATGAAATTATTAATATGTTCTTCGGCCTGAGTTCCATCATCTGGGTTGAACTTAGGGAGCCACTTTTCGGGTGCATCTGGTAAAGGATGCAATGGCGCAGGCATATTGACTGCACCGGGTCTGGTCCATGGATCTACCATTGTAATAGTACCAGGGGTTGATACTACTATTGGCGTTCCAAATGTATGGGAAGAAGACGATACTGAAGGGTGAGCCGATTGAGATGTTGAAGCTTCTGTTCCCTGGTGGACAACAATATGTAATGGAGGAGTGGGTGGTTGACTTTGCAGATGAGGAGATGAGATGGATGATGTGGATGAAAGTTCCCCACTATCAGACTCTTCAGTGTGTTTCTTGGCCCTTTTCCTTTCGGGCAAGGGGAACTCGATAGGTTCGATACCAAGTTTTCCACTTTGAAGTCTGGTAAGCGGATGAGATATATTGAACTGCGAAGTCGCACTGCTTTGAGATACCTCAGATCTCTGTGGTGAGATCGAGAAGGTTTGAAGTTTATGGATAAGGGACTAGACTTCAGGAGATTCAAGACTCAATTGTTCTGAGGGATGGTGGGTGTGAGCAGTGGTATTTGATTCCTGTTCTTCTTGATTGCGCGTTGGAGAACCAACATGCGATCGAAAATGAGTAGGAGAATTGGAGGGAGAATTACTCTTAGAATGGCTTGTGGGTTTAGGTTTGCTTGCCATTCATAGTCGTGCCCCTCCTTCTAGCGCCAAAAATGTTGATGCCTCGAAAATCGCTTCACCAACATTGGGGGAAACCACCCGGTCCGGACCTTAGTACAGCTCCTTTTCCGTTTGGGATAGTGGCTCCGACTGGGGGTAATGGGACCAGTTTCCCAGAAATAGATAAATGGGATGAATGAATACTTTGTAGATAACACTAGTGATAGGCGGATGACTAAAACTATTGACAGAAATATAAGTAAATAAAACTATCCCGGGAGTCTATTTGAACTCTAAAGCGTAGCTTTTGATGTTCTATATCCACAAATACAATTATATAGATGACTGCATTTATATAGACATAGATATTAAATTATTCAAGATTGCTATACCTAAGTAGTTAGGCACAGCGATTAAAGCGATGCTACTAGACTTTAAGCGTTCATACCATTAACGCATACATGATTAAAAATAAGGCATATCGTATAAACATCCAATAGTGGCATGAGTAAGATTTCCTATTGTTGCGCATGCATACAATTAATGATAGCAGGAAATAATTACACAGCGAATTCACATACAGAAAATGAATTCAAACAAAAGATAGAAATACCATTTTGAATAGTAAGCCACTCCCGATATGAATCGCTATGTGTAGCTTCTGCCTCAACGCATAAACATTCCTCAAATCAATGACAGTAGTGCACAATTGAATCAAGAAATTTCTCCGTTAAAGTAAAAGCAAATGGTCGAGTTTCATAAAAGAATAGAGGCTGAAGCACAATAGTGCAAACTTCAGTCTGTTAAGTCTATTACAAAATTTTACGACCCTTTCTAAAAACATGAAAGGGTCTATAAATACTATGCTAATATAAATATCTACAAAACAGAAAAGCTAACTAAGCTGATGTCAATAAATTCTTTTTGCTATTTTTGCTGGCAATCCGAGGAGCTGGAGGATGAATCATTCTATCGGCTGCTTCCCTTTGAACCTGATTTGATTGATGGCGAGCAGTGGCTCAACTTCAGGAGGTTTGTTGAGCCGGGAACTGAGCTGGGCAGCGTAGGTGGAGTCTTGGATGTTGGGGATCATGCATTGAACGACATCAGTTAAGCATTTGAGGGCAGATCGTTGTTCATGAGGCTTAATCAGGAACCGCCAATATGCTTCTATATTTAAAGTGTCGACCACGGCAATTGACCTTCCTTTGCTCTCTAAATCTGGGTAGCACGTCTGCTCCAATGTGTTTGCCGTGGCAATCTTCCCGGGCGTGCATTGGGAAATCATATTGGCTAGATAGAGAGTATCATTTACTAGATCAGCCAAATTACCAGCAGTTAATGCACATCTTGATGCTGCCCTTTCTGCCTTTAATACCTGTGTTTTCCATTCTGTAAACAATATGTTTTTATGGACCTCTAGTATCCTAGGCAAATTGGATTCCTTTCCTGACTTCGAATCTTGCCATTCAAGGTAGGTTGTGATATCTTCTTCGGCTTGATTGTAGTCATCTCTAGCCTTTTCTGCCTGCTCATTTACAGTTGTAGCTAACTCACAGAGCGGTTCCGCTTGAGAGAGAGATTGCGCCAAGAGTTTAACTTGCGCTACAAGCGCCTTGTTGATTAACATCGCCTCCTTTTGGAATTCTTTTATTTGCGCATCTCCCTTGGTAGTCTCTAACTGTGCTGCAAGTTGAGCGATATGCTCATCCTTAGCTTTCAAAGATTGTTCATTTTCCGCTTTTAGTTGCTCCAACGCCTCTGTCAACTCATTTTGTCTCTGGATGGCTGCCTGGGTGATCCTCTGTTTCTCCTCCTCCCATTGCTGCATCAATTGGCTATTTATTTTCTGTTGTTCCACTAGCTGTTCACTTGTATGTACTGCCTGTTGTCGTTGTTCCGCTAATTGGCCCTCGGCTTGTATTGCCCTTTGTCTAATATCCGCTAATTCCGCCTGCAACGTGGAAATCTCCTGGTCTTTATTCTTTAGCAAAAGACTTACCTCTGATTCCTTATCGATGGTGGCAGCTGAATAAGCTCCGGCATATTGTGACAGCTTGGTCAGATCATCAGAGGGATCGAGTTTCTCCCTCCAGACTACATTGCCCATGAGTGATTGCTCGGGAAAGAGGGAAGGTTGATCAAGCCTCTGTCTCTTTCTCGATCGCTTTACCACGGCTCTGTGCTTAGGGCTGTAGAAGACGTTTAACGGAGGAATGTCTTCTACTTGGAGAGTGATTTGGTCGCTAGGACCTTTTGGGATTATTTCCACATTCTTAGTTTTGGGTGGGCCGCTGGCTTTGCTCAAAGCCTGAGATGAGTTTTCATCCTGCATACTGCTGCTTTTAGGAGTCTCAGTATTCTGTGAATCCTTTCCTCCACCGATAATGGTACTAAAATGCTGCCATTCCTTTTGTAGCTCAGGGTCGGTGACAACACCCTTATTAGTATCGGTGGTATTTTGTTTGGACTGGGACTCCTTTAACAGTTGTTCTTGTTTCTCCTTCTCTTGCTACTCCTGTTCCTTCTGCCGTATCTCTACCTGTTTCTTTTGCTGGTTGTCTTCCTGCTCTTTTCTCTGTCTATCTTCCTCTTCCTTTCTCTGTCTATCTTCCTCTTCCTTTCTGAAGCGCTCTGCTTGCTCTCTTTTTAAGAGTTCTTCTTTTTCTTTCCTTAAACGCTCTTGTTGTTCTCTCCTCAACTTTTCTTCATGGTTTTTCTTCTGTAGTTCCTCCTGCTCACTGTTTTTGTTTTTTACTGCAGCAGGGGATTCTTTCTTTTGTTTCTGGCCAGGCTCGCTTGATGATGCTTGGGTCGGCATTAATAAGTTTAGGGGCAGAGTTTGCAACCTCTGCTCCCTGAGCTTATTAAACTCAGATAACCCTTCATCATTATATCTTCTCCTAGCAAGCTCTTTAGTATGACCTATTGATTCAGCTGAGGCAAAAACATCATCGAATATATCCTCTTTATGCTCAAATGTTGATAATTTGGCATGTTCTAGAGCGGCGTATGCATATCTGTTTGGATCATATGCTCTATTCGGGATTATAGGAAGATTTAGAGCTTGAATTTTCAAGGCTTCTTTTTCTGCATGTTTTAAATCATGCAGGGTAAAGACTCCACATCTAAAAGGAAAAGTTGGCCAGCCCCTTTTCTTCTCCAGCTTAAGAGTCTGTGTGGTACTCTTAGCTGTAATTTGGTATGCAATTTCCCTTGCTAACAGTTTGTCAGGGACATATAAGGGGAGTACATGGGGATTGGCTTGGCTGCCATAGATTCTAACATAAGTAAAATTTTCTTCCCCAAACCATCTACCCACTGCTGGCAAGTCAAAAGAGGCTAAGTAGGAGATCCTTGGAATAGGCTTATTAAAAATGGCATAATAGATAGGAACCATGAAACCGTTACAAATTTGGTACAAGTGATTCTTATGGGATGAATTCCACATCTTGCGATGGTAAATGTGGATGGGCGAGGGGTCCTGTGCGGTCCACCTCCAACCGAGAATGGGGAATTCAGAATTAAAACACAAGGTATCTAAAATATAAGCGCTGTAGTAGAACGGAGGTATTAATCTCTCGGTGACTCTGGTTTTATTCCTAAATTCACTAACAGCTAGTGCAAGCTTATCCGAAAGGATAGTTGCCCAATCCATAATCCAACTGTTGACTGCCGTCTCCATGAGAGGAACCAATTCGATAGTAAAAATGGCAGAATCATGCAAACCCCATAATCTACACATCATTATAGCGGCGTAGCAGTAAGGAGAACACAAAGAGTCGACTGAGTACTTACCGGAGGATTCATGCTTGTGCTTATTTGGATTCTGCCTCCAATCTTTGATGGGTTCAGACTCAATCTCATTCTCACTTGCGAACTTCTCCAGAAATGCGCTATTGTATACTTTCTCTCACATAGGCAAATGATACATTTGCCTCAAATCTGCTAGCTTGAAAGACCCAAAAATCCTTCCATCTTTTGCGACGAAAGTTCTGTCTGTGATAGGAATTTCTTCAATTGCCCTTTTGATAACATCGGTGTATGGAAGCATTTGCTCCCTTGCCGCTATCCTATGAAGGAAAGAATCGACCAAGTCTTTGAGAGTGCACTCTGATTTTTTCGATGAATCTGCGGTAGCTTGTTCTATCACCTGCTCAGGTTTCTCGGCCTCTAACAAATCATAAGTTCCTTTCCAAGTTGTTCTGGCAAGGCCCACGCATGTCGTGTCTGATATCAGACCTTTCTTACTATTTACTACCGCTTGTGGCGTAGCTGGTGGATTGATAACGCCTACAACCTTCTTCTGGTTTTTACCCATTATGCCCGAATTGCTTTTGAAAATCTGTATTCTGCACAGAGCGGTAATTTTGGGCGTAACACAGAGATAATAATGAAATTCACAGTTGATAGTAAAATAGAAGAAGAACGTCGATATACTTTGCTTTTATTAGAACGGCACGGAGATGATCTATAGGTAGATCTGAGGGCATGGATTCATTTAAGGGACCATATAGGACCTGCCATCTTATAAATGTTCATTATTCCAATATGTGGTCGAAAGATTACTCAAATCATGCAATGGGCGTACTGGCGGCCGAGCGGGGATGATTATGCCTTAATTGTCATTAAATCGGGCTATCCAATCACTTTAACGATTTTTCGTTGAAAACTGTGCCTTATCGCATCGCATCGGACAGGGGCGCATGGGTAGTTTTAACAATACTTTGAATATTGTGGATCGTCGATTGCGATATCGCATCGGCGAAAGGCATATGCGCATAAAGGGTTCAACAGGGGAAGCCGCCGATTGCCGATTGCGATATCGCATCGGCGATAGGCATATGTACAATGCTTGCGGTACAAAGGGGATTGCCGATTGCGATATCGTCGATAGCTTTATCGCATCGGGATTTTACTAAGGGGCGTGTTAGTGGTGCGCAAGAGAATTTGCCGATTGCGATATCGCCGATAGCTTTATCGCATCGGGGGAAAGCCTTTTGATTGTTTGGTGCATCCTTTATGTTATTGCGATATGCGATCTTACGATCGCTTTATCGCAATAAACACATATTTGCTTTATTTCCATTTTTTAAAGAGATATTGCTTTAAAGGGTGATTTTATAAAGCGCTCCATTGATTTGTCGGATTTGTTTTTTTTAGAAAGCAAGGGTTTTGACATCAATTTTATTTTAAGAGGGCCCCTATTTCATATTTTAATGTTTTTTGGTAAATAAAAATAATATGAAATGGGGGGGTTTGTTTGCAAAGCACAACAATTGGCGATTCACTGGAAGAACCAATTATCTCTGGAAAAATCAAAAATACTTTAAAACTTTTTCGAAATAGAATTTGAACTGCAAGGAAAATTCTGATATAACTAGGCATCTAGGTATTCTGAATACTACAGAAATAATTTTGATAACTTCCTCCTTTTGATAATTTAAGATTGATACATTTTAAAGTTTCAAATAAGCCTTGATTGGTTTATTAATAGTAGAAAATAGAAAAGTCTCTCCAAATCACCTTTTATAGTAAACTCGCCTGTCATAGGTAGAGCCTCTGCTGCCAGCAAACGTTTATAGTCTCGACAGGGATACCTTTTAACCATGTAATTGTCCATTGTCCCATCCAATGAAGAGCGTGATTATCAAAATGAATTTAAAACATATTTTGTTCATTTTCATTTTTTCTCTAAATTCTTTTATAAGATAAAAAGCCATTGCCCTGGTTTGGTGGCCAGCTATCGACAATGCCACTCACTGGTAGTAGTCTAACTGAACAAGCTAGCTCATGATGAGACTCCTTGTCTTGGGATTTCAAGCCATTACCCTGTTTTGGTAGGCAGTATTGGTAATGTCAGCTAAGCTATTTCCCTATGAACGTGGTAAGCAGGCTTGTGATAAGACCTCTTATCTTTAATATCTTTATATTTTAGAATTACACTCTGAAAAATCATCATCTTTAATGAATGGGGTGGACAATCACTTCTTTGAGAGTTGATGGATGACAGGTTGGGAGTTAAAGATGCTGATATCAGATTGACTTCTATTCCTAATATCAATGACCTTTTGGGACCAATTTGAAAATAGAAATGATCTTCAATATTTTTATGCTCTAAGGAGGAATTAATCAAACTTAATCTGTGATTTTCAGGATACAAATGACATCTAATTTCTCAAAAAGTATTCCTTTTTGGTCAAAAATTATATTATTTGAAAGTAAGTACTCATGATACTTCTATGAGACAACTACTTAAATGAAGTGAAAGGTCAATAGAATGTGCCTTAAAACTTTATTTTCTAAAAACCTATAAACTACGAAATCCTATGAAAGTAAAGGGATAAGGGGTTACCTTCTCAATTGAAGATTTTTTTAAGGATTAGGCCATTTACGGGGAGAGACTCCCTCACACCTGTTAAATCTTGCAATAGAAAGGTTGAATGACCTATTTTCTCGTAAATCTGAAATGGTCCAAGCCACAACTTTTGGAACTTGGTGTGTTTGCCTTTGTCCTCATGGGCTTTATCCCATTTCAGAACTAAATCGCCAACTTGGAATTGTTTTGATCCTGATGAGGCTGAATCAAAAGCTGCTTTGATGATTTGCTGATGCTTGGCATGGGTATCCTTGGCCTTGTCTCTCTCTTCTTCTAGCTTTAAAATTTGATCATATCTCAGCTGAATAGAAGAGGAAGGAGCTTGTTCAATGAACTGTACTAAGGCTAAAGAGGGCAGAACAAGATTTGCAGGCAATATTGCTTCCTTTCCGTATACAAGATTGAACGGAGAGGTTCCTATAGAAGCCTTCTGAGTTATCCTATCAGCCCATAATGCGAAGACCAATGTTTTATGCCAATTCCTATGATTTTGTTCAATTGTTCGTTTGATAATTTTGATCAGATTCTTGTTAGTGGACTCTGCCAAACCATTACCTTGAGGGTAGTAATTAGCAGAATACTTTAACTTAAATCCTCTCTTAACAGCAAAATCAATCATAGAGTTGCCTGAGAAATAAGAAGCATTATCAAATACAAGAGCAGTTGGAACACCAAACCTGGTAATAATGAATTGGTCAATGAATTCAATGATTGCTTCAGAATTTGATGTCTTCAAAGGAACTGCCTCCACCCACTTAGTGAAATAGTCGGTAGCAGTGAGAATGTACTTATGCTGCTTTGAAGAAGGTGGATTGATTTCCCCGATGATATCCAGTCCCCATTGATCAAATGGTTGTTCAATGTTAACTGGTTGTAGTGGGAAAGCTGATTTTCGTTGTCTTCCACTAGCAGTTTGGCAATTGAGGCATTTCCTTACATACTCATGGGTGTCTCTAAAAAGGGTTGGCCAATAGTATCCAGCATGAATAATCTTGTGCGTTGTTGTGTCAGCTCCAAAATGTCCTCCTGCTGGTCCATCATGTAACTCCTGCAACACCTTTTTGGCTTCAGTTTTCTCAAGGCATCTCAGCAAGATAGAATCATAATTCTTTTTGAAAAGCACATCATCAATGAGTGAAAAACTCTTTGCTTTTAATCTGATGGCCCTTTTTCTTTTGTAAGATAAATGAGGAGGAGCATGACCATTTTTTAAATAAAATATCATATCTGCATATTGAGATTCTGAATCAGTGACACTTATCTGATTGATGTCTTCAGCTGGACCAGTGTCGCTTGATTCGGGAATGTTGGAAGCTCCTACCAATATCCTGCAAAAACCTTGGCCTCTAACAATCTTTGCTGGCCTAATGTCTAAATCATACTCTTGAAGTGCTGTGACCCAATTAGCCCTTTTTTCACCCAGTTTTCTTTGTATTAATAGTTGCCTAACAGCTGAAAAAGGAACTATTACTTTTGTGTGGGTTTTTAGGAGGAAGGGTCTATAATGTTTAACTACTTTAAACATAGCAAAGGCTTGTTTTTCCACATCAGAATAGTTTAACTCGACACCCTGAATATTTGAGCTAAAGAATGAGATAGGTGCCTCCAAGTTGTGGTCGTTTAGTTGGCTAAGTACAGCGGCATATGAAGTATTTGATGCGATAGTGTACAATGTGAAAGGATTAGAGAAGTTTGGAGTAATTAAGGAGGGGGCATTGATAATGGATTGCTTTATCTGATCAAAATATTCTTTTTCTATTAATCCCCACTTAAAGACTGCATTCTTCTTAATCATCGCTTGGAGGGGTAAAATAATATGAGAAAAACCAGGTACAAACCTTTTGACAAAATTTATCTGGCCAAGAAATGACTGCATCGATTTCTTGTTGTGAGGGAAAGGGACCTTAAAAATCTCTTTGATCCGATCAGGATCAATATAAATGCCATCCTGAGATACAACAAAACCTAGGAGTTTCCCTTGATCAAGAGCAAAGAATGATTTTTTGAGGTTTAGAGAGATTCCATACCTTTTACACCTTTGAAAGATCTGATTTAAGTCATGTAAATGATTGGACCTCTTTTTAGAAAACACAGTTATGACATCTAGATAGATGACTACTGATCGATTAATCAATCCCCTAAAAGCAGTATCCATAGCTCTTTGGAAAGTCACTCCTGCATTTATAAGTCTGAAGGGCATCTTTTGATATGCATATGTCCCCCATTTTGTTCTAAATGTTGTTTTAAGTTGGTCATCAGGATGAACCAAGACTTGGTTGTATCCTGAAAAACCGTCTAGAAAAGACATCAATTCAGAACCTGCCACTGATTGGAGTATTTGCTCCATAGTAGGCAATGGGAAATTGTCCTTGAAGCTTGCTCTGTTTAGATTCCGGAAATCGATACAAATTCGAATGTAGCCATTCTTTTTCCCGACAGGCACCATATTAGAAACCCAATTGGAATGTCGGACCGGGAAGATAATCTTGGCTTTAAGGAGTTTGTTAAGCTCTGATTTAATCTGACTTTCCAAATTCGGGTGTATTTTCCTTAACTTCTGTTGAATAGGTTTTTGATCTGGAAGCATTGGGATTGTATGCTGGATAATGGATGTGCCATAAGTTTTTAAGTCATCATATTTCCAAGCAAAAACGTGTTTATTTTTTCTCAACAGTTTAACAAATGCTTCTTTCTCTTGTACAGAAAGTCCTAATCCTAAATTTACATTCTGAGGAATTTGATCAGTACCTAAATTTACTAATTCAAACCTTAGGGTAGAACTTTGGATCTTTGTATTAGTTACAGGTTTAAACCTGTCTTTTATATCATAAAGATCCTCAAGTTTTACCACAGGTTTAGGAATTGCATTTTCTTGAGGTGTTTCTTTTATTTGGGAATCATGTTCATCCTCTTCAATGATTTGGTTGTCATAAGACTTTTCAGAAGTCAAGAATTGTAAAATATCATTATCATGATTAAATACTCTCCAATTAGTGATGTTGTCAGGAATTGAAGGTCTGAAAATCAATTCTACAGAAAATCTATCAGGGCTGTAGTCTTCTGAAGGTAGGAGCCTTGAGGCTACATTGGCCAGTAAGTCAGCAGCTGAATTCTGGGATCTAGGGATGGAGGAAATGTTAAATGCTAAGAAATGTGAAGTAAGGTCTTGCACAAGTGATTGGTAATGTTTAAGATGATTGGAAAGGCAATGAATTGCATTTCTAACCTGTTTAACAATGATTTCAGAATCACCGAAAACCTTTAAGTATTGCACTTTAAGGCTGATTGCTTTATATAAACCCTGGACTAGGGCTTCATATTCGGCTGTGTTGTTAGTGCATTTGAATTCTAATCTGCAAGACAGCATTGCTCTTTCCCCATTTGGACTAACCAAAATGCATCCTGCTCCTGAGCCTTCATTAGACTTAGAGCCATCAAAATACAAAGACCAAAATAAAGGAGTATTAACAGCGATATTTACAGCATCCTCATAATAATTGAAACATCTAGACTTATCTGTTTGTGAAAATTTTTCAATCTGAGATATAAAATGATTAACTGAGAAAGGGGAGGGTTGGGCAACAAAGTTGCCAAAGAATGACTCGGATGAATAATTGCCCAAAATGTTATTGTTGAAAGCTACGGGGTGATTTTCCTGTTCAAAATCGGTGACTGTATGGGTCATATGTTTTTCTCGGTCCATCTTTATTTGATTTGGCTTGCCTTTATAAGGAAGCCACATGTGTGACCAATCAGTGGAAATGTACCCATGCAATTTTTCAGACCAGTCTCTGCTCAAAATTAAACCGTAAAACTCAGGTACATCGGCTATAAGGATATCAATTCTTTGTACTATTCTTGGATCAGTTGACAACCTGATGGTTACGGAATTAATTTCACCAACAACCTGTACCTTAGTTCTGTCTAATTGAACAATATGGATAGTGGACTTCTGGGGTTCTATGTTCAGTTTGGAGCAAACTGAAGCTGGCATTATGTTAGAAGATGCCCCTGAGTCAATTAAACAGTTGTGCAGGTTTCTATTATAGATTTCATAGGTTAGGAGAAATGGTGGAGTGTGAGAGCTTGACCTGTCGCCAATTAGGACTGAATCTGTAGCTTCAACCATACCTGGAGGAGACTGACCTGAGTCATTAGCAGCCTTTGAACTAGGAAGAGGAGTAGAAGGGACAGCATTCAACTCTTTAAGGAGTAATTTTTGCTGATGCTTTAGCTTGCTAAGCTCAAACATGGTTATGTTGGCTTTGGTCTTTTTCATGTCATCAACAATGTTGTACTCCATGGAATCGGATACCACTAACGTCTTAGAAGTTGAAGGGGAAGTTGAGGGCTAGTTTTGAGGGACTGCTGCAGGTGGTTTCTTTGGAGGTACTTTCTCCTTTGTTGTAGCAGCACCTACACTCCTTTTCTTTGAAGTTACCTGGGCAGGTTCAGGAGTACCTTTACTCCTGGTGGTGACTGGGAAGGCTTCTTCTTCATTATCTGTATCAGGATCAGGGAGTATGAAATCCCACATTCCATGACACTCAGCTACTTCTTCTTCATCGTCAGATGGTGGGGTTGCGTCTTCTTCTTCTTCTTCTTGGTCTGAGTCGGCATTAGATATGACATTAGGTGGCTTTGTTTCCGTTTTCTTGTAAGTCCTAAAAGGTCTTTTGCTTGATGTTTTGGCCACCTGCTTTTTTATGTCAATCATTTCGTTGGACAGTGTTTTCATGACCTTTTGTAGTCCCTCCATATCATATGGGTATTTTGGAATTTTCTTCTTGGAGTCTTCTTTAAAAGAAACTTTTTTGGCTTTTCTATCTTCCAAGGCAGCTTTCTTTTCTAAGGAATTGATGCGCTTCTCCACATCAAGTGCTTCTTTCATGTTTTCTGCTAAGGTAGGTTTCCTAGCCCGATCTACGAAAATAGCTATATTGGCAGGTAGGGCAGTGATATACCATTTGCTTCATATTGGTTCACTTGGTTTGGAAGCTGTAGGGATTTTGTTAAGGAGCTTATTGAAACGAGCATTAAATTCCTTAATGGGTTCCCTATGTTCTATCCTTAAGTTGGAGATATCATTTATTAAGGTTGCTAAAGACCTATCATCTCCATACTTAGTAAGAAACTGCTCTTGGCATGTATCCCATTTGGTAATAGATCCAGAGGGTAGGGAGAAATACCAGGATCTTGCTGATCCTTGCAAAGTATAAGGGAAAAGTCTGACAACAACATCTTCATGTGCTACCCCTTTTAGGTTGACCGATAGCATGAAATTATTAATATGTTCTTCGGCCTGAGTTCCATCATCTGGGTTGAACTTAGGGAGCCACTTTTCGGGTGCATCTGGTAAAGGATGCAATGGCGCAGGCATATTGACCGTGCCGGGTCTGGTCCATGGATCTACCATTGTAATAGTACCAGGGGTTGATACTACTATTGGCGTTCTAGATGTATGGGAAGAAGATGATACTGAAGGGTGAGCCGATTGAGATGTTGAAGCTTTTGTTCCCTGGTGGACAACAATATGTAATGGAGGAGTGGGTGGTTGACTTTGCAGATGAGGAGATGAGATGGATGATGTGGATGAAAGTTCCCCACTATCAGACTCTTCAGTGTGTTTCTTGGCCCTTTTCCTTTCGGGCAAGGGGAACTCGATGGGTTCGATACCAAGTTTTCCACTTTGAAGTCTGGTAAGCGGATGGGATAGATTGAACTGCGAAGTCGCACTGCTTTGAGATACGTCAGATCTTTGTGGCGAGATCGAGAAGGTCTGAAGTTTATGGATAAGAGACTAGACTTCAAGAGATTCAAGACTCAATTGTTCTGAGGAATGGTGGGTGTGAGCAGTGGTAGTTGATTCCTGTTCTTCTTGATTGCGCGTTGGAGAACCAACATGCAATCGAGAATGACTAGGAGAATTGGAGGGAGAATTACTCTTAGAATGGCTTGTGGGTTTAGGTTTGCTTGCCATTCATAGTTGTGGCCCTCCTTCTAGTGCCAAAAATGGTGATGCCTCGAAAATCGTTGCACCAACATTGGGGAAACCACCCGGTCCGGACCTTAGTGGAGCTCCTTTTCCGTTTGGGATAGTGGCTCTGACTGGGGGTAATGGGACCAATTTCCCAGAAATAGATAAATGGGATGAATGAATACTTTGTAGATAACAGTAGTGATAGGCGGATGACTAAAACTTTTGACAGAAATATAAATGAATAAAACTATCCCGGGAGTCTATTTGAACCCTAAAGTGTAGCTTTTGATGGTCTATATCCACAAATACAATTATATAAATGACTGTATTTATATAGACATAGATATTAAATTATTCAAGATTACTGTACCTAAGTAGTTAGGCGCAGCGATTAAAGCGATGCTACTAGACTTTAAGCGTTCATACCATTAATGCATGCATGATTAAAAATAAGGCATATCGTATAAACATCCAATAGTGGCATGAGTAAGATTTCCTATTGTTGCGCATGCATACAATTAACGATAGCAGGAAATAATTACATAGCGAATTCACATACACAGAATGAATTCAAACAAAAGATAGAAATACCATTTGAATAGCAAGCCACTCCTGATATGAATCGCTATGTATAGCTTCTACCTTGACGCATAAAAATTCCTCAAATCAAGGACAGTAGTGCACAATTGAATCAAGAAATTTCTTCGTTAAAGTAAAAGCGAGTGGTCGAGTTTCATAAAAGAATAGAGGCTGAAGCACAATAGTGCAAACTTCAGTCTGTTAAGTCTTATTACAAAATTTTACGACCCTTTCTAAAAACATGAAAGGGTCTATAAATACTATGCTAATCTAAATATCTACAAAACAGAAAAGCTAACTAAGCTGATGTCAATAAATTCTTGTTGCTATTTTTTCTGGCAATCCAAGGAGCTGGAGGATGAATCACTCTATCGGCTGCTTCCCTTTGAATCTGAGTTGGTTGATGGCGAGCATTGGCTCAACTTCAGGAGGTTTGTTGAGCCGGGAACTGAGCTGGGCAGCGTAGGTGGAGTCTTGGATATCGAGGATCATGCATTGAACGGCATCGGTTAAGCATTTGAGAGCAGATCGTTGTTCATGCGGCTTGATTAGGAACCGCCAATATGCTTCTATGTTTAAAGTGTCGACCCCGGTAATTGACCTTGCTTTACTCTCTAAATCAGGGTAACATGTTTGTTCCAATGTGTTTGCTGTAATAATCTTCTCGAGCGTGCATTGGGAAATTATATTGGCCAGATAGAGAGTGTTATTTACTAGATCAACCAAATTACTAGCAGTTAATGCACATCTCGATGCTGCCCTTTCTGCCTTTAATACCTGTGTCTGCCATTCTGTAAACAATATGTTTTTATGGACCTCGAGTATCCGAGGCAAATTGGATTCCTTTCCTGACTTTGAATCTTGCCATTCAAGGTAGGTTGTGATATCTTCTTCGGCTTGATTGTAGTCATCTCTAGCCTTTTCTACCTTCTCATTTACAGTTGTAGCTAACTCACAGAGCGGTTCTGCTTGAGAGAGGGATTGCGCCAAGAGTTTAACTTGCGTTGTAAGCACCTTGTTGATTAACATCGCCTCCTTTTTGAATTCTTTCATCTGCGCATCTCCCTTGGTAGACTCTAACTGTGCTGTAATTTGAGCGATATGCTCATCTTTAGCCTTCAAAGATTTCTCATTTGCCGTTTTTAGTTGCTCCAACACCTCTGTCAACTCATTTTGTCTCTGGATGGCTGCCTGGGTGATTTTCTGTTTCTCCTCCTCCCATTGCTGCATCAATTGGCTATTTATTTTCTGTTGTTCCACTAGCTGTTCACTTGTATGTACTGCCTGTTCTCGTTGTTCTGCTAATTGGCTCTCGGCTTGTATTTCCCTTTGTCTAATATCCGTTAATTCTGCCTGCAACTCGGAAATCTCCTGGTCTTTAGTCTTTAACAAAAGACTTACCTCTGATGCCTTATCGATGGTGGCAGCTGAATAAGCTCCGGCATATTGTGACAGCTTGGTCAGATCATCAGAGGGATCGAGTTTCTCTCTCCAGACTACATTGCCCATGAGTGATTGCTCGGGAAAGAGGGAAGGTTGATTAAGCCTCTGTCTCTTTCTCGATCGTTTTACTACGGCTCTATGCTTAGGGCTGTAGAAGACGTTCAATGGAGGAATGTCTTCTACTTGGAGAGTGATTTGGTCGCTAGGACCTTTTGGAATTATTTCCATGTTCATAGTTTTGGGTGGGCCGGTGGCTGTGCTCAAAGCCTGAGATGAGCTTTCCTTCTGTATGCTGCTGCTTTTAGGAGTCTCAGTATTCTGTGAATCCTTTCCTCCACCGATAATGGTACTAAAATGCTGCCATTCCTTTTGCAGCTCTGGGTCTATGACAACACCCTTATTAGTATCGGTGGTATTTTGTTTGGACTGGGATTCCTTTAGCAGCTGTTCTTGTTTCTTCTTCTCTTGCTGCTCTTGTTCCTTCTACCACATCTCTGCCTGCTTCTTTAGCTGGTTGTCTTCCTGCTCCTTTCTCTGTCTATCTTCCTCTTCCTTTCTCAAGCGCTCTACTTGCTCTCTTTTTAAAAGTTCTTCTTTTTCTTTCTTTAAACGCTCTGCCTGCTCTTTCCTCAGTTTTTCCTGTTGGTTTTTCTTCTGTTGTTCCTCCTGCTCATTGGTTTTGGTTTTCAGTGTAGCAGGGGGTTCTTTCTTTTGTTGCTGGCCAGGCTCGCTTGAAGACGCCGCTTGGGTTGGCATTATTAAGTCCAGGGGCAAAGTTTGCAACCTCTGCTCCCTGAGCTTATTAAACTCAGATAACCCTTCGTCATTATACCTTATTCTAGCAAGCTCTTTAGCATGACCAATTGATTCAGCTGAGGCAAAAACATCATCGAACATATCTTCTTTGTGCTCAAATGTTGATAATTTGGCATGTTCGAGAGCGGCATATGCATATCGGTTCGGATCATATGCTCTATTCGGAATTATAGGAAGATTTAGGGCTTGAATCTTGTTGGCTTCTTTTTCTGCATGTTTTAAATCGTTCAGGGTAAAGACTCCACATCTGAGAGGAAAGGTAGGCCAGCCTCTTTTCTTCTCCAGCTTAAGAGTCTGTGTGGTACTCTTAGCTGTAAGTTGGTATGCAATTTCCCTGGCTAGCAGTTTGTCAGGGATATACAAGGGAAGGACATGGGGATTGGCTTTGCTGCCATAGACTCTAACATAAGTAAAGTATTCTTCCCCAAACGAACTACCCACTGTTGGTAAGTCAAAAGAGGCTAAGTAGGAGATCCTTGGAATAGGCTTATCAAAAATGGCATAGTAGACAGGAACCATGAAACCGTTACAAATTTGATACAGGTGACTCTTATGGGATGACTTCCACATCTTACGATGGTAAATATGGATGGGCGAGGGGTCCTGTGTGGTCCACCTCCAACCAAGAATAGGGAATTCAGAATTAAAACATAAGGTGTCTAAAATATAAACGTTGTAGTAGAACAGAGGAATTTTCCTCTCGGTGACTTTGGTCTGATTCCTAAATTCACTAACAACAATGGCAAGTTTATCTGAAAGGATAGTGGCCCAATCCATAATCCAACTGTTGACTACCGCCTCCATGAGGGGAACCATTTCAATAGTGAAAATGGCAGAATCATGCAAGCCCCATAATCTACACATCATTATAGCGGCATAGCAGTAAGGAGAACACAAAGAGTCGACTGAGTACTTACCGGAGGATTCATGCTTGTGCTTATTTGGATTCTGCCTCCAATCTTTGGTGGGTTCAGACTCAATCTCATTCTCACTTGCAAACTTCTCCAGAAATGCGCTATTGTATACTTTTTCTGGCGTAGGCAAATGATACATTTGCCTCAAATCTTCTGGCTTGAAAGACCCAAAAATCCTTCCATCTTTTGCGACGAAAGTTCTGTCTATGATAGGAATTTCTTCAATTGCCCATTTGATAACATCGGTGTATGGAAGCATTTGCTCCCTTGCCGCTATCCTATGGAGGAAAGAATCGGCCAAGTCTTTGAGAGTGCACTCTGATTTTTTGGATGAATCTGCGGTAGCTTGTTCTATCACCTGCTCAGGTTTCTCAGCCTCTAACAAATCATAAGTTCCTTGCCAAGTTGTTCTGGCAAGGCCCGCGCACGTCGTATCAGATATCAGCCCCTTCTTATTGTTTACTACCGCTTGTGGCGTAGCTGGTGGATTGATAACACCTGCAACTTTCTTCGCCTTTTTACCCATTATGCCTGTATCGCTTTGAAAAACTGTATTCTGCACAGGGAGGTTGTCTCGGCATAACACAGAAATAACAATGAAACTCACAGTTGATAGTAAAATAGAAAGAAGACGTTGATATAGTTTGCTTTTATTAAAACAACGCGGAAACGATCTATAGGCAGATCTGAGGGGACGGATTCATTAAAGGACCGTATAGGATCTGCCACCTTATAAATGCTCATTAGTGCAATATTTTGCCGAAAGATCTTTTAAATCATGCAATGGGGGTACTGGTGGCCGAGCGGGGATGATTATGCCTTAATTGTCATTAAATTGGGCTATCCAATCACTTTAACGACTTTTCATTGAAAACTGTGCCTTATCGCATCGCATCGGGCAGGGGCGCATGGGTAGTTTTAACAATGTTTTGAATATTGCCGATCGCCGATTGCGATATCGCATCAGCGAAAGGCATATGCGCATAAAGGGTTCAACAGGGGAAGCCGCCGATCACCGATTGCGATATCGCATCGGCGAAAGGCATATGTACAATTCTTGCGGTGCAAAGAGGATTGCCGATTGCGATATCGCTGATAGCTTTATCGCATTGGGGTTTTAATGAGGGGCGCGTTAGTGGAGCACAAGGGACTTTGCCGATTGCGATATCGCCGATAGCTTTATCGCATCGGGGGGAAGCCTTTTGATTGCTTAGTGCGTTCTTTATGTTATTGTGATATGCGATCTTGCGATTGCTTTATCGCGATAAACACATCTTTGATTGTTTTCACCTTTTTAAAGGGATATGGCTTTTAAGGGTAAGTTTATAAAGCGCTCCTTTGATTTGTTGGACTTTTACAAAGTAAGAGTTTTGACATCAATTTTATTTTAAGAGGGACCCATTTCATATTTTAATGGTTTTGAACATAAAAATAATATGAAATGGGGGGTTGTTTTGCAAGGCACAACAAAACACTCCAATTTTTTCACATACACAGAACAACCAACAAGTTATCAGATTTCTTGGCGAATGAAGGAGCACTTTGTTCAAGAAGTAATAGAAGTTATACTTGGGTGTTGACACCCTCAAGGAAATTGCATGAGGACTGTCACAGACAGGCGATCATAAACAGGAAAGTATTCTCGGAGTATGTAAATTCAGCAGTCAGGAGACTGATGGAAATAGTATAAAATGGACCAAGCGCGAGGGGTAAATAACAGGCTGGTTGGAAGGTAGTCGACCATAGATTTCCTCGAACTCCACTATCCTATGGATTTCGGGTGGAAAACCACACAGAGGTTAAAACTTCAAATGAACCCGAAAAACAATAGTGTGGTGATTTATGATACTCATCGGGTTCGTAAGATAAAATAAAGCATGGGAAAGTTACCGACCCTAAATTACCTCTGGACTGTCAGATCTCTGAGGGTGGGATCACACAGTGATCGGGGTGAAAATATGAACGAAGGTTAATCCACAAGCGGACCCGAAAATATTATAGAGCGGAGGTTTTGTTTCTCATTAGGTCCATAAGATAAATTAAAGAGTGGGCAAGTTGATGGCCCGAAATTAGCTATTGACTGTCGGATCTCCATGGGTAGGATTGCATGGTGATCGAGGTGAAAATCTGATCAAAGGTTAATACCCAAGCGGACCTGAAAATTATATAGATTGGCAGTTTAGTTTCTCATCGGGTCCGTAATATAAATTAAAAGGTGGGCAAGTTGATGGTGCAAAATTAAATTTTAACTGTCAGATCTATGAGGGTAGGATGGCATGGTTTTCGAGTTGTAAAGACAACCAAAGGTTAAGGTTTGTGTTTAAGACCTAGATGGATGTGATTTAGGCCTTCAGTTATGTGGGCCCTCGACTTCAAGAGCTTACCGGTTCATTGATGAGTGATACTTATGACATTTAGAGGACCCAAGAGAACCTCTGAACCTTCTAATCTCTATTTTGAATTTTGTGTGCGTTGGTTATCCAGAGCGCTGCTCTGAGGGTGGTTACATAGACGGGGCAGATTCTGTGTACTCTCTATTGGACAGAATATTTTGACAATAGTCTTGTTGTAGTTTTGTTGAGTCAACCCAGCTGTCTGTTGAGTGTTCATAGAGTTCGTGTTGCTGTTGTACAATATGTATTTTTTCTTGACTAACGGAAGGCTCCACTCTTACTTGATAAAACAAAAAATAACTAACTTGAGGCAAAGTAAGAGCTACAATTTTCTTCATCTGAACAACCTAGAAAAGGATGTAGACTACCCTTCATTACTGGAGGAATCAATATTCCTAGTGAAAAATGTTGTGATGCTCACTCTGATGGGAATGCATTGCTTCATTATGTTGTGGATGCAATCTTAGGAGCATTAGGTATACCCACTTCTATTATTCTACCTACATTGTGAAGAGTATCTAGCAGAATCTTGCATGTCTTTATATCTAGAGCACATCCTTCAGATTCCCACTGATTAAAGGCCTTTAGAGCTTCATTAATATTATCATACTTACATAATTCACTTACAAATACACTATAAATGTCAGTATCAGAAATGTAATCCTTGTCAAGCAATAATCTAACAAGCATATATGCTTCATGCACCTACTTCTTTAAACAAAATCCATTTATCAAGGCATTGCAAGGATTGATATCAAAAGAGAAATCTTCTTTTAGAATTGCATGCAAAATATTTAATGCTTCCAACATTTGGACTTTCTTAGATAAGCCCTCAATTGAAGTCTTGAATGTATCAAAGGTCATGCACCTCTCTATTTTTCACTACATCATCAAGGACTATAAATGATTCATGCAACATGCCTTCTACATGCAACGTACTCTCTTTATAGATGGAATTCAAGGTGTGTATAGATAGGAATATCAGTGCATTTCCCACTTTGCACATTCCATCTGGGTGTTTTTAACAACAATCATTGTACCAACTATAGAAGATTTTTGAGAAACATTCAATCTATGGAACTCAAAATGCTTGCTTCTCAATCTGTCTATATATTTTTCATTTTCTTCAACAAAGGATTCATTTGAATCTTCTCTATTGTACTATACTACCCAGCAAAGCACGACAATTTTTTTTTTTTGGTCATCTAAGTGAGTAAGCAAAGCTCTCCATATTCACAAATTTGTAGCCAAATGACCAACCTAAATGCTAGTACATTTATCCCCTATTTTTCTATTTTGGGGGGAAATGGATGCATATCTAGAAAATATTCTTTCATCTCCAACATATTGCCATTATCATTCTTACCATCTATATCTTCACATTGACACTCAATTCTGCGTACTACAGCTAACATGTAGTCGTGAAGGCCTTCCACATAATAAGGTATTGTTGATGAGAGTATAAGAATATCCTTTGGTTGAGTATTAAGATTATTTCCCTTCCTCTCTCCTATATCATATTCTATGTCAAATCAACATTATGTATACCAGAAATGCTCTCCATATTCACAAATTTCTAGCCAAATGACCAACCTAAATGAAAAAACATTTATCCTCTATGTTTCTATTTTGGGGGGGAAATGGATGCATATCTAGAACATATGCTTTCATCTCCAACATATTTCCATTGTCATTCTTACCATTTGTATCTTCACATTGACACTCCTTTCTACTTACTACAACTAACATGTAGTCGTGAAGGCCTTCCACATACTAAGGTAATGTTGATGAGAGTATAAGAATATCCTTTGGTTGAGTATTAAGATTATTTCCCTTCCTCTATCCTATATCATATTCTCTGTCAAATCAACATTATGTATACCATCAATGCACCTTTTGATGGTTGTATATTTTGTTTTTCTTGAAACATTACAGCTACATATGGAGCTTCAGAGATAGATTTAAGAGTATTGTTGAGTTCAACACTCATTTCTTCTATGGGAGGTGTAATAAAAAGTTCAGGGTATTATTCTATGTACTCAAACCTCTCTAGGATATATTTAACCTCAAAAGCATATGATGTACCTTTTCTTGCTGAATTCATTGTGAGTTGAATGACCTAACCTCACACATTTTTTCAATGTTAACAAGTAGAGGATTGTCGCATTGCACTTGCACTAAACAACTCAATTATTGATTCTCTCTTCATTAAAATTGAGACCTTCATGTAGATACCCAATACCATGAGTCAATACAAGATGCAATTTTTTGAAAATAACATTTCACACATGTAATCAAAGCATAAGGGATTTGGGGATTTCTCCACTTGAAGCATTTTGGAATTAAAGCATTGCAAATATGGTCCCAACTTGAGCTTCCTACAGTCCATCATTGAGCTCTCTTTTAAAAAATTTAAATGTCAAATATCCCACTGTAGTCTCTTTTCATATCTTACTTGTGGATTTAGAAGAAAAGTTCCTTATAAGAAAGGAAATTTATGGTTAATTTGG
The DNA here is from genome assembly GCA_000404065.3 of Pinus taeda. Classification (NCBI taxonomy): domain Eukaryota; kingdom Viridiplantae; phylum Streptophyta; class Pinopsida; order Pinales; family Pinaceae; genus Pinus; species Pinus taeda. The sequence goes on along the minus strand of APFE030283170.1, from coordinate 69,492 downwards.
GATATCCTTATTATACATGATGATGATGATGATGATATTGAACCCCATCTAACACAAAGAAAAATTGTACAACATAACATGTTAGGGTGCATATCAGCTCAATCATGGGAGCCTCCTGCAAAAGGAGAAACCTTTGATGTTGAATATTTTCCTTCAGAAACCCTTAACTATAATCTTAATTTTGACAAGACTGTAAATAAACAAACTCGCATAAAAGAGAAAATGCATCTCCTTACCATAGGATGGATATTGGGTTCAAATATCACAGGGGACATCATCATGTTTGTTATATTTCCCCTACAGGTTAGAATTACTATTCTCTTTTACGAGCATGTTTGGCATGGAAGCAAAATCAAAATATTTAGGGACTGATAGATGGAAATAATGACAATAATGTCGAGGCTAACAAGTCAAGAAAATGCTTTTGGGGGTATTTCTTCATTTCCTCCTCTTGTAGAAAACTAGGGCATGGGCTGCACGAAACATGTCTTCAAATGTTGTATGTCCAAAGATGTTAAGAAGAGTTTATAGGTTTAGGGAAGTATTAAACCAATAAAACAACAACAATGGTAGAACAATAAAACAACACTAATGAAATTCTTGAGGATGCTTTGAAAACAGACATTGGACTAAAGAGAGAGCTTTGAATCAAAGAGATTTGACTAGGAAAATGTGATGAGAAGTGGAAGCGCACAAGGACTAAAACTCTAAAAGTCAAGGCAAGGTCTACTAGCAATTTCTGGATTTGGTAGTAAAAAGAATAAAGTTGGTTTAGAATATTTTCTTGAAGGTCATAAATGGAAGAAAAGAAGACCATGCCCCCTTGTGAAGAACTTCCTATGCTACATGTGCCCATTTTTTACCACACTCTCAAGGATATTGTATTTGAGGCCGCAAATGATAAAGAAGGATTAACTTGGTCCATTCACTGTTTGACAGACATATTTGGCTTCTCTCCTTGGAGCTTGATGAATGTTTTAGGCACACTTTGTGTTTACACTGCCATTTGCAAACATGAGGGGTTGTCTTTCAAGTACCTAGGGAACAATATTTCCTAGGAATAATTTATGGATGCATCTGATGCAGAATTGATTGCAGAACATGAAATTTGGGTTGCCAGAGATCCTTATCAAAAGAAATAGGACTTTGATTATGCTAATGGAGATGTCTATAAATGGAAACACCATTGCAGAATACTTGCACAAAAATTTGATCTAGAACCATTACCATATGAGGGTGAAGGGTTCAGTCTCGATGAGGGAATGAAAGACAAAGGTCTGGTCTCAGATGTAATTTATAATGAAAGTAAGCTCTTCCATTGAGAATTTAAGAAGGAAGTTGCGCATGCCTGTGTTTTGAGTAGATTGTCTGATTGTATTACATTTAACATTAAGATTTCTTTTTTCGTTCAAATTTGGTTATACTTAGATCACCTAACATATCACATTTTTTTCATCTATGCTCTTATTCCATATGCACTATCGACTTATGGCGTTTCCTGTGTATCATCTCATGTAAATGCTAGTTTAAAATATGAGCTAAAATAGTTCATATTCATGTACATAAAATATTTATCATCAATTACTTTCCACCATAATTTAAGAAAATCTTTACATAAAAAATATATAAAAATAACATATAAATAACTATAGATTTAACATATTGAACAAACGTTTTTAAAAAATTGATATACTTTCTTTCATACATTATACGTAACAATTAAACATGTCCCCTACACTGAAAAATAAAGTGCCTATGACCACAAGCAATGAACTTAGCATTAAAATTTGAAATTACGTGTTTGAAATATTTAGTTGTTTTATGAATTTCTGAATTTAGGATTCTATGATCTATAATGAATTAAGAAAAAAAAAGAAAAAAACTTTCTGTAGAAATCACATAAGAGAATTTTATGCCGATGGTTTTCGAACCATCTCCTTTGGTTCATCGTTAAGACGATAAACCACATTGGATGGTTCAAAGAGCATCGACAGAAAATTCTCCTATATAATATCTATAATGTTTCTTTTCTTGTAATCCCAAAAAGATTTTGTATTTATTGAGAGTAATCGCATTGTAAAGAGAAAAGTCGGAGTTAAATGGGATGTGATTCTCTTCGACAATACATATTGGAACATAATATCATGTGGCCTCTTTGAAATTTACTATATTCAAATCTAATCTTTCACTCTCAATCTGATTATGTTTAAATCTTTTATTTCATTCGTATTTTAAATAAATGTGTGCTAAGTTCGTTTTTTTTTCTTTTATTTATTAAATTTGCATTTATTATATTTTTAATATACCATAATTAAATAAATAATACTCCTCTTTCACTCATCTTTCAAATGAGTGGAGGTTTTGTTTTGCCAATTTTTATATATTATTAATTTTTATTTATAAAAATTATTTAATTTTTTTATTAATTTTGAATAGTTGCTTTTATTTTTAATAAATAATATATATTTTAAATTTTAAATTTATTTTATATATTATTATTATTTATTATATATATGTAAAATACAATATATAAAATTAAATTACTCATTCTTAATTTATTTTTATTTTATATATATATATATATATATATATATATATATAATATATATATATATATATAATTAATTTAAATTTATATATATATATATATATATATATATATATATATATTCTTAATGGAAGAGTTTTGAAAGATAGACATTATTCGAAAATTAGTTATGTTTTTGTCATTTCATTTAAATTATCTAATTAAAAATAATGTTATATGAACATGAGTTATGGTTTTTTGGGCACATTGTAGTAGGAAGCTATGGTTTTATCTCATGGTATATTAATGAAGTTTATTTACAGTTTAAAAAATTATATGGTAAAGTGATCCACATTAGATCATTATATTGCTTGTTATTTCTTTTGAAGCTTCGAGAGTGGAAAAACTAGAAGAATCATCTCACTAGACCATTTTGACCTATGGGATCCAATTGGCAAAATTAGGGTTGAAATCTTCTTAGAGTAGTTTGAGACATCAATTTGCATCTTTTTTGTGTAACAATTTGTTTCTTAAGAACCATAGATTTTTGTATTATTCTATATATGAAAACCTTTTTAACGATGCAAAAGTCGCCTCAATCATGCTCACATGCAAAATTTATGTCACTCCGAAGTTGAATTTCCTATTTTGACCATAATAATTCAATAGGATGCCATGTAAACCCACATTATTTATGGGAAATGAGTTAGCCACATGTTCATGATGAAGAATGCTCTAGAAAAATCCATATTGTAACTTTAGTTAAGAGTTAAGGAGGTTCATTAACCATTAGTAAGGTATTAGGGTCTATTATAATTGGACCACTAGGATGAAAGGCGTGTCATTTTATTTGAGTGCATTGTAGCCAAGTTTGTATAGGGAGAGAGAAAACACAATGGATATTTTCACTATAACAACCCACGGGACACTGACCTCACTTCTTTCTACTTGTATTGAGTTTCCATTCATAGAAAGGGAGTAGAGTGACTTCACCTTCTAGCCGGGTTTTATCCCGAGAGGGTTTCCAAAGTTATATCCTGTGTTGATTTGCGGTTTTTGGATTTTATTTCGTTGTTCTATGTTTTTTGCATAATTATTTGCATTGAGAGGCAATACACAATAATTCATAATTCAAGAAATCTAAGGATAAATAGAACCTCATAGTTTAGATTTCGGATTGTAAGTATAATATTATGAAATTTGTTTTGATGAACTGTTGAGTACAATATCCATGACACTTTATGGATCCTAAATTATTAAGAATATTTTTAGTTTTTTTTTAATGTATATATGTTTAGTTTATATAGTAATTATTTTATAATAATTAATAATCTAAAATAAAGTTTAATATTAATTTATTTTATGAATTTTTTAATCTTGGTAACCTGCAATGTATCGTGAGGTAAGTATTTTGATTTGTATCCATCTTTACTAGCCATTTAATTTATATAGCTACACTACTACATCATATTATGAACCGACACACACACACACACATGTTTAAAATACGTCAAAGTTTACATTAAAATTCATCATCATGTTTAAAATTAAATCTTTATATGGTCATTGTTTAAATTTAAATATGATGTTCTTAAATATTATGGTTACGAATATGAATCATTATTAATTAATTCTTTTTTCTAAAAAAAATATTTATATTACAATATAATCAAATGAATTCAACCCATTTTTTAATTTAGTATTTACGCTGTAAGGCATTTCCTTTGAGGAGGACTCCCCTCTTGTACAACTTTGTGTCGTCGTGCACCATTAGATGAATTTGTTAGATGATTAGACTAATTTGATACATGGGATTATTATAATATCAACCACCCCAACCACCCCAAACATGCGGTTGTGATTCACTTGATGTGTCAACTGCTCATACATCCCATTTTCCACAGCAGACTATTGATTCACCATTGCTCATCTCTTTCTCTTACTGTTTCTGGGAAAACTAGTGTCCTTTTGATCTACTAGTCCCACTAAGATAGGTAGCTATCTTAGAAACAAACAATCAACGAAAATTGTGATTTCCTTTATGTATGATAGATAAGAGAGAAGCAAAGAGGACCAACCTGGATCTTCCGCTTAGCTCCTTGCTTGTTTCCTCTCTCCCTTAACAGAGCTTGCCACTCCTCTCCTACTTGTCCCACTTTAGAGAATTCCTGTAGAGGCAAAGCAACAAAACACCATCAAAGCATCTCGATCTATAATATCATAAACAATGGAGAATCATAAATACATTGATCATACAATTGCATTCAAAAATAACAAGATTCACAAATAAACGATTATATGGAGGAAAAACTCAAATAACTTTATTAATAGTAGAAGAGAGGATTACAACCCAACTGTTCAATCTAGCATCATCCTTCCAGCATCAAAGCCCTTTTCACCTCATGAAAAGCAAGATCACCCCACAATACAACATTCCTTCTTGATGGTGTGCGTGCAGGCGTTAGGGATAATCTCCCTAATCTGACAGCAAGTTCCTCAATGTTCGAGTCCGCTTCCCTTTCTTCTTCTCTCAGCCTATCAGTCATTAACTGACAGTTTCATTTATTTTCCTTAAAACCCACAAAATGTACTTAATTGACAATAATAAACCTGGATGAAGTTTCACGCGTGGTATTGAAGTCCATACACAAGATAAGTGCCTTGAATTTGTAGTTTATCGTTTCTGAATACTTCCAATCTAAATTTTAGAATGAATGATGGCTCGAGTTGAAACTTTATATACAATCTGGCACCATCAAACCGACATAAATCGTATTATTTGAGAAAAGAAGCGAAACCACTAACATCAAGACACAAATTGATCGGCGAAATCCTCAAAATGGCAATCGCAGGTTGAAGAAAGGGATAAACTCGTTGTTGCGTCCATAAAACCGAAAATTGCCGGCAAGTTCTGACTCTTATTGATGAAACTCTACTATTCTACTCTGAGAAACGAATGAAGAAAGTATCAAAACTAAAGGAGTAAAAGCAATCCAGTCCAACCAAGCTGTGATGCACACAATCGCCGAAGGGGATCTTGGCGCCTCCCGAGCCGGCCTTATAATGTTTAGCTCCTATGGAATTACTCTGCGCAAACAGAGTTTTTTCCTTTGACTGTAATAAAAATTAAATTAAAATGGCGGCAATCGTTATAACAAAAAGAAACGAACCGAATGCTCAATACACAGTAAGGCATCCAACGGAGAATAGGAAGGCGATTCAAGCCTTTTCATACACAACACAGTAACTATTGAATACATGTATCGATATTAACTAGATATCATCAATTTTTTTCAGAATGCCGAGAGAAAGTTTCATAATGATACTTCTAGCACCGCGCCTCTCTCCAGCAAGCTTGGCGGCCAATTTATTTTTTATTAATAATGGATAGGTCTTCTCAGACCTTACCTATTACAAAAGCAGGCTTTTTACATAATGATTTAAGGCGTAAGAGCTTTATTACAACTTATCTATCTGTGAAAAAGATAACATGTTTTATTCTCTACTCTTATCCTATTTTTTTAAGTGAAAAATATACCATGTTTTATTCTCTACTGTTATCTTATTTTTTAACTAAAAAAACATAGAAATTGCAGGCTAAAGGAACCCACTCCCTTGCCTGTAGTTTTTTTTTTTTTTTTTTTTTTTTTTTTTTTTTTTTTTTTTTTTTTTTTTTTTTTTTTTTTTTTTTTTTCTGGAATAAGTTGGAAGACTTTTCCGCTCTGAGTCACATGCTCCTGCATCAAACTGCTGAGGAAAAAATTCTTCATGGGCTCCTTTCCATGAGCTCGTCTACAAATTTGCCCAGTTTCTGTAGAACGTCTTCTGTAACCCAAGTAGCTTCAGTGATTGGCTGTCCTTTCCATTTTACCAGATACTGGAAGTACTCTTGTCTCCTTGTCTTCTTGAGCACCTTCTTGTCCAGAATTCTTTCTGGCTATAAATTCTTTGCTGTGGGTAGTTGTTTTACCCAGTTAATCGCTAGAGTCTCTTGATCCTGTGCTGTATCATCTGTAGCTTCATTCTCATACTTATATAAGTTTGCAACATTAAAAATTGGTGATATTCCCACACCAGGTGGTAATTCAATCTCATAAGCATTTGCAGAGAATTTCCTCAGTATCCTGCATGGTCCAATTTTCTTGGATTTTAACTTATTATACTTCCCTTTTGGAAATCTCTCCTTCCTAAGATGTGCTAAAACCAAGTCTCCAACTTCAAAGTTCACTTCTCTTCTCCTCATGTCTGCTCTGATTTTGTACTTGATGTTGCTATCTTGCAGCTGTTGTTTCACCTGTTCATGTATCGCTTGCATTCTGGAAGCAAAGTCTTCACCTTCTGCACTTCTCATTTCTTCTTTTCCCAAATTCCTTAATTCAGATATTCCTCTAGGATACATTCCATAAACAATATGGAAGGGGCTATGTCCTGTGCTCCTGTTCGGTGAGTCATTATATGCGTACTGAACTTGTGGTAACACTTGGTCCCATTGCTTTGGATGCTCTGCAGTAAGGCTCCTCAAAAGATTGCCTAAAATTCTATTCACAACTTCGGTCTGTCCATCAGTTTGAGGATGATAGGCAGAGCTCAAATTTAATTTATTCCCCAGCTTCTTCCATAGTGTTCTCCAGAAATTTCCCACGAACTTTGAATCCCTGTCTGAAACAATGCTTTTGGGCAATCCATGAAATCTTACAATTTCTTTAAAACAAAAGTTAGCAATGTGAGAAGCATCACTAGTTTTATAACATGGAATAAAGTGTGCCATTTTTGAAAATCTATCCACTACAACAAAGATTGAATCGTAACCTCTTTGAGTCTTTGGTAATCCCAGCACAAAATCCTTACTTACCATATCCCAAGGCCTATCTGGAATTGGCAATGGAATATATAATCCTGTGTTCTAGCTTCTTCCTTTTGCATACTGGCAGACTTTATAATTTCTTACATACTTCTCTACTTCAGATTTCATTTTTGGCCAGAAATAAAATCTGTTGAGTTGCTCAAAAGTCTTCTCTATACCAAAATGTCCTGCAAGTCCTCCACTATGCTTCTCTTTGATCAAATTCTCTCTCATCGAACAGGTTGGTATGCACAACTGATTTTTCTTAAATAACAGTCCATCTTGTAGGAAATAATCCAACCACTTGCTCCTATCTGCCAAGGCAGGATTTTTACAAGCCTCAAATGCCTCTTTAAAATATGAATCATTTTCATATAATTCCTTAAGAAAATCAAAACCCAACACTTGGATTTGACTTTCTTGCAAAAATACATTCCTTCTACTTAAGGCATTTGCAACTTTGTTTGACTGCCCAATTATATGCTTCAACACAAAGTGAAAACTTTGAAGATATTCTACCCATTTAGCATGTCCCTGGTTGAGCGTTGGCTACTGCATTATAAACTACAATGCATGGTTATCTTAATAGAGAATAAATTCTTTTGGCATTAAATAATGCCTCCATTTCTTTAATGCCTGCACAATTGCGTAAAACTCCTTATCATAAGAAGAATACTTCCTTTTTGCATCATTTATCTTTTCACTGAAATAAGCTATTGGTCTATCTTCTTGGCTTAAAACTCCTCCAATTTCTTCTGCGCTGGCATCACACTTAACTTGAAAAGTTTTGTTAAAATCAGGAAGAACCAAAACAGGCTTTTCAGTTATTTTCTTCTTTAACAGCTGAAAATTTCTCTCTGCTTCAACAGTCCATTTAAATGGTTGTTTATCCTTTTCTATGGTCTCAATAATAGGTGCATTAATCTTACTAAAATTCTTAATGAATTTTCTGTAAAAACTAGCAAGACCATGAAAACTCCTTACCTCAAAAACACTTTGGGTGAAGGCCACTCCACAATTGCTTTGATCTTCTCTGGGTCCATCTTCAACCCTTCAGCTGAGATAACAAATCCCAAGTACACCAGCTCCTCTTTCATGAATAAACATTTCTTCAGGTTCAACAATAGGTTTTCTTGCTGTAGCTTCTGCAGGACAAAATTTAAATGCCTCAAGTGATCCTCCTTGGACCTGCTATAGACTAATATATCGTCCAGATATACTATTACAAATTTACCAATGAATTCTTTAAGAACTTCATTCATAAGCCTCATGAATGTACTTGGTGCATTTGACAACCCAAAAGGCATCACTCTCCATTCATATAATCCTTCATTGGTCTTAAAAGCGGTTTTCCACTCATCCCCTTCTCTTATACTTATCTGATGATACCCACTTTTAAGATATAGTTTTGAAAAATATCTTGCGCCAGACAAGCAATCCATTAAATCTTCAATTCTGGGTAGCGGAAATCTGTACTTGATTGTGATCTTATTAATGGCTCTTGAATCTATACACATTCTTCAGCCTCCATCTTTCTTTGGGCTCAGCACTGTTGGCACCGCACAAGGACTCAAGCTTTCTTTGATCAGTCTTCTGGGACAGAAGACTGATCAAAAAACTTTGTTACTTGGAGGAAAGGAATACCTGAAGCAGATTGAAGAAAATGAGGTAAATTTTGCTGTAATTTGCAAGCCCAAGGTAATAATGACTTCTACTAAAGTTTCTAATTTACCCATTGAAATTCAAGAGTCATTTTCTGCAGGAGTCATTCTATATGCTGCTTTGTTAGGTAGGCTTGCTCCAGGAATCAAATCTATATGATGGCTGACTCTTCGAATGGGCGGTAATTCATTAGGCAACTCATCAACAATAATATCACAATATTTCTCCAACATTTCTTGAATTTCAATGGGTAAATCAGAAACTTTAGTAGAAGTCATTATTACCTTCGGCTTGCAAATGACAGCAAAATTTACCTCATTTTCTTCAATCTTCTTCAGGTATTCCTTTCCTCCAAGTAACAAAGTTTTTTGATCAGTCTTCTGTCCCAGTCCATCTTCTTCTTGTAGAGGTAGCAACGTATGATTGACACCATCCTTTCCAAACTTGTAGGTGTTTCTCTTCCCATCATGTATGGCTCCTCTGTCATATTGCCAAGGTCTTCCAAGAAATATGTGACACACGTCCATAGGCATCACATCACAAAAAATTTTATCTTTGTACTTGCCCACTTGAAATTCCACTTCACACTATTCACTTATCAACAGTTGATGTCCCTTTTGCAACCATGACACTTTATAAGGTGTTGGATGCTTCATTGTCTTCAGCTTCAATTTCTCCACTACTTTTGTAGAGACCAAATTATCAGTGCTGCCACTATCAATGATCATCTGGCAACATTTCCCTTGGACTTTGCACACTGTCCTGAATAAAGTCTTCCTTTGTGGCGGTTCAGCCATCTCCTTTGCTGGCTTAAGTAGAACTTTATTAACTACCAGAGATTCTCCTCTTTCTGGTGTATTTTCTTCTTCTCGTACTGCTGCCACTGGTGCCTCTCCCTCGACTGGAGCAACAATTGCATTCCTCTACTTTATTTCTGCATTCTCTGGGCACTCAAAAGCTCTGTGTCCTAGCTTATTACATCTGTAATATCTTATTTCTCTGCCTCTTCCTCTGCCTCCTCTTCCTCTAGAAAAACTCCCTCTGCATCTTGCATCATTTCCTGTGGGTGCATGCTGGGTTGAGCTACTGCTAGCTCCTTCTTTAGGTGCTGTAGATCTTCCTCTACCACCTTGACTTCCTTTTCCTCCGAAAGTCCCTCTCCCTCTGGAAGACTGCTTCCTCATGAGTTTTTCCTCAGCTTTGAGTGCTATCTGATAAGCTTCCTCTACTGTTTTTGGAGACAACAAACTTATCTCATCCTGGATGTCCATCCTGAGGCCATTCCTATATCTAGCCACCTTCTCATCTGTATCTTGGGCTTCTCCAGCTCTTATACTCACTTTATAAAACTCTTCTGTATATTCTTCACTGTTAAAGCTCTCTGTCTAAGATTTTGCATTTGTCTAAACAATGTTTGCTGATAATTACTGGGCAAGAACTTACCTTTTAACTTTGCTACCATTCTGCTCTAATTCTTGATTGGCTGCTTACCAAGTCTCCTCCTTTCCGCCTGCACACCATCCCACCAGAGCGCTGCATGGCCTTTTAATTTGGTGACATCAAACTTTAGTTTCTTCTCATCTTCCGTTTCCTCATAATCGAAGAAGTTCTCCATGCTATTAATCCAATCAATCAATTCTTCTAGATTCAGTCCTCCTTGGTATACCAGTACTAATTGGTTCCATGGCCTAGCTGTGGATTTCAACATTGACTAGAAGAACCTCATCTCAGGAGTAACCTGTATAGCTTCCTCCTCTGTAGCTTCAACTTTGGGATCACTGACATCTCCGTCATCTATGTTTCTGTCTGAGGTTAACGCATCCAATCTAGCTCGCAGTTCTTATATGGTTTCCATTATTTCAACATTCGCAACATGCCGTCCTCTTCCACCATGTCCTTGTCCTCTTCCAACTCTGAAAGCCATCCTTCTCCTGCTCCTGAGATTCAATTCAATGTCAGTTGATGACTCTGATACCACTAATGATGGTGTGCGTGCAGGAATTAGGGATAATCTCCCTAATCTGACAACAAGTTCCTCAATGTTCGAGTCTGCTTCCCTTTCTTCTTCTCTTAGCATATCAGTCATTAACTGACAGCTTCATTTATTTTCCTTAAAACCCACAAACTGTACTTAATTGACAATAATAAACTTGGATGAAGTTTCACGTGTGGTATTGAAGTCCATACATAAGATCAGTGCCTTGAATTTGCAGTTTATCATTTATGAATACTTCCAATCTAAATTTTAGAATGAATGATGGCTCAAGTTGAAACATTATATACAATCTGGCATAGTCAAACCGACATAAATCGTATTATTTGAGAAACGAAGCGAAACCACTAACATCAGGACACAAATTGATCGGCGAAAACCTCAAAATGGCAATCGCAGGTTGAAGAAAGGGATAAACTCGTTGTTGCGTCCATAAAACCGAAAATTGCTGGCAAGTTCTGACTCTTGCTGATGAAACTCTGCTATTCTACTCTGAGAAACGAATGAAGAAAGTATCAAAAGTAAAGGAGTAAAATCAATCCAGTCCAACCAAGCTGTGACGCACACAATCACCGAAGGGGATCCTGGCACCTCCTGAGCCGTCCTTATAATGTTTAGCTCCTATGCAATTACTCTGTGCAAACAGAGTTTTTTCCTTTGACTGTAATAAAAATGAAATTAAAATGGCGGCAGTCGTTACAACAAAAAGAAATGAACTGAATGCTCAATACATAGTAAGGCATCCAGCGGAGAATAGGAAGGCAATTCAAGCCTTTTCATACACAACACAGTAACTATTGAATACATGTATCCATATTAACAAGATATCATCAATTGTTTTCAGAACGCTGAGAGAAAGTTTCATAATGATACTTCTGGCACCACGCCTGTCTCCAGCAAGCTTGGCGGCCAATTTATTTTTTATTAATAATGGATAGGTCTTCTCAGACCTTACCTGTTACAAAAGCAGGCTTTTTACATAACGATTTAAGGCGTAAGAGCTTTATTACAACTTATATATCTGTGAAAAAGATAACATGTTTTATTCTCTACTCTTATCCTATTTTTTTAACTGAAAATGATAGCATATTTTATTCTCTACTCTTATCCTATTTTTTAACTAAAAAAACATAGAAACTGCAGCCTAAAGGACCCCACTCCCTTGCCTGTAGTTTTTTTTTTTTTTTTTTTGGAATAAGTTGGAAGACGTTTCCCCTCTGAGTCACATGCTCCTGCATCACTTCTCAAAGCGAAACCAACAACACTTCCTTATGAATTAAAAAATTCCAGCCTCTAGATCTCTCAGATGAGGGATCCATTTATAGATGTTTGTAAAGGGTGTGAGTCATCACTGGGTTTTTTATTAGTGGCATTCCACTTGTAGTTCTTGGTTCCACTTGGAGATTTCTTGGGTCTCTTACTCATCCCTTGGTGAATTCAGAGAGGCAAGTGTCATAGAGGAAGTTTCTAGAAGATTCCGTGATCATCCACTTAGCAAACTGTCTAGGACATTTATCCATCCTCATTCATCGCACCCTACAGAAGGCCTCTCTAGTATGCATCGCACCTCCTGTGTGTAGCAGGTGAGATGCATCGCACCTTGACAGTGGGGCAGTCAGTATGGTCCTACTTTGGCCAGTTCTGAGTGGTTTTTTAGGAGGAACTTCTGGGGAATGATGTAATTAGTTGACTATGATCCTTTAGGGTATAAAACGTCAGTGTTGGGGGTTAAAAAGCTCTTGGTTTATTGATAGATAAGATTGGGGTTGGAGTGCCCAAATATGTTTATAACAGTTTCCCCCTAAAGCATGAAGTCGTAAATCTTTTGATGTCAGGTGAAATGCTTTCTCATGAGGATCCAAGGTATTCTTACTGGAAGGTGACCTGTGTAAGATACAATAAAATACATCATCATCATATTATTGTCATGATCTAGCTAAGGTGGGAATTCCTATGCTCAGCTTTATAAATTCATTTTCATGTACATAGGACAGATAATCGTCTGTAGTTGCACACTGGAAAGTCATCATCCCTGGCTTAGATGACCATCTATATAGATTTTGTGTACATTTGATGTCTTTATATTCTTGAATATATAATAGCCTGGATGGATGAAACTAGATCTAGGGTCTTCAAACTCATTCAATCTTTGCCCAATGTACAATTCGATCCATGTGAAAAGATGTCCTGAAGTTGAACATGGAAAGACATCGCCTAATTACCAGCCAATAATGTAAGCTGTTAACAGACACGAGAGAAATCACTGATGATGATGATGATGACCGTCAAGGTACTACAGTACAATTCATGTGGTGTGAATATATGACTCGATGTCGAACATCACACAAAATCTTTCGGTCGAAGGCCATTGATGTAAACATGTCGTTGAGAGTGAGAAATTTCCCTTTGATGCATGCAAGCTTCAAAGTACTAAAAGGGTTGTTTCTAAGTCAAATTCTTGGATAATGAGTTGATGTCGACAAGAAGTGACCCATCATAGGAGGGCCTTAATGTATCCCACATCTACGACATGAAATGCAACAAATGATTTTCTGGAGGTGAAAACGATCTGACGATAAAAGGTTCAGGAATGGCGGTCATGAAAAAAGGAGGGTGAAGGTATTGCAGTGGATGAGGCATTAACTGGATGGTGAATCCTCTGAATGACTTCTCTTGAACATATCGGTAACATGGAGATGGATTGGTAGCGTTAACCCCAAAAATGGATGGTATGGAGGACCAATGGTGATATGACTGGTGAACGGAATAACCCAACCTGACTTAATCATGGTGATGGAGTGAAAGTGTCATGTTCAAGAGTGACCTGCTACCAATAAAGTTCTTCAAGTTTTCTTCCCTTTTTCCCTAGTCATTGTTGACCAATACCTCTTTATTCTTTTCAAGCTTGAGGAGGATAACATATGCTTGTTCTATAACTTTCCCTTCGGGCAAACTTGTCGCTATGTTTTAGCGAGCCTAGTGACAGTGAAACTAGTTCTTTTTTGGATGGCCAAGTTTGTCGCTATTGTTTTAACGAGTTTAATGACAAGGATAACTTGGTCCTTTTCATGTTTAGAGAGTTTGAAAAGGGACGAAAAGGAAACTCCAGTAGTTCTTTTTCGTATCCTAATCCCATAAGTCCAAAAAAGGATAAAAGAATACAAAAGGGATGACTTTTCCTATCACTTTAGCGAGCCGAAAAAGACAAGCACTCGATATCTTTTGTGGGATAATCCCTCAGGTCCAAAAATATTAAAAATATAGGAGGGATGGCACTTCCAATCACTCTAGCAAGTTGGAGAGGCCAATTGCCCAACAATATTTTCATATTTAGCGAGTCTGAAAAGAGTTTAAAGTAGACTCGTTTTTCAGGAATGAGTGGTTTTTAGGGTAGCAACTGGTTCCGGGTAATCTTGGAACTTATTCTGGGTAATCTTGGAACTTCTCAAAACGTGGTGGTCTGAAGAGGTTGGCTAATAGGACCACTCATCGCAGTTGTTCCTAAAAAGGGTAAACCATCAAGTGGAAGCGTATGATCGGCCAAAAGAATGGAGGTGATGGTAGGAACAAAACCAAGGTTGAAAAGGCCAATAGCATGGTAATAACAGAAGGTTTTTTACTGAAGGCAAGTTTATTTTTTAATCAGCTTGAACCTTGCGTTAACATATGCTTAGATGGCAGGTTTATTTTTTAATGAGCTTGAACCTTGCGGTAACATTGCTCATTTTCAGTTTCATGTTTTTACAAGCTTGACATGAACAAACAATGCTTGGAGTCAATTTCATTTTTACACAAGCTCGAAATGAAAAAATTATGCTTGGAGTCAGTTTCATTTTTACACAAGCTTGAAACGACAAAACTATGCTTAAATTTGGTTTCATGTTTTTGCAAGCTTGAAACAAACAAAGCATGCTTGGAGTGGTTTGCATGCCCCCAACATGATGAAAGGGAGAGTCTCTTGTAACCAGATGGAAATCACTGTGTTGAGGTAGGACGTCTCATCCAGAATAGACAAAACATCTCTTTGGCTTCGTCCAGAATAGACAAAGGTGAATAGTGTGTTAGACCAATCACATAACCTCAAAGAAACTTATCTTTACAACTAGGTTCTTGTCCCCCAAGCTTCATTACATTCACCATACTACTTGTTATCACTGAAAAGATTTCAAAGGAAAAGGGTAAGGTAAGGGAGAATTGGTCTTGGTTATTCTCAAGTTCCTTTCATGCATAAGAAGCACTTGGCAAACTCAGGGTCAGCATACATCAGAGTTCTTTGAAGGCTCAAGCAATGCATGTAAGTTTTGAACAACTTCATGGTAGATGGAAAGGCCATTTCAAGCAAAGTTAAGATCAAGAGAGTTGAATTTTTGACTTGAAGCTGTGTTTTTAAAATCACACAGCAGTTTCGTAGCGCGCTACGAAACTGCTGTAGCTGCACATTATGCTTTCATGGACCAATGTTGAAAGACAGGCAAATATTTTTGAAAGGAAGTTTATGAAGATGATCATTATTCATAGCTATTTTTGTTCATGATGCTTAAGGTAGCTTAAAAGAGGTTTTGGTTCAAGTCTACAGTGTATGTAAAACAAGATAATCCAATGCAATTGTATGAAGAACAACCGGGGTAACTGAAGCAGCCTTTTTCAGGAGAAAAAACTGTTTTAAGTAGTCAACTTCCAGGAGGTTTCCAGAGAAACTGAAAGGATATTTTGGAAACTTGAAAGAGGTTTTTATTCCTAACATACTGACATACAAAAACCTCTTTCCGTTTCTTCAAATCCATTCTGAGGTGGGAGAAATGAAAGACTACAATCGCGCTACAAAACTGCTATAGGTGCAGTTTTTCAAAATCAAAATTTCCTGTTTTACACGTCTTCTTCAAGGATCGATTTTGGACATCTGGAGAAATATTTTAAAAACCAAAGAGAGGTTTTTGTTCTAGACATCCTGTACTACAAAAACCACCTTCAGTTTCCTCAAATACATCATGAGCGGGGATAAATGAAGGACCAAAGTTGCGCTACGAAACTGCTGTAGGTGCAGTTTTTCACAAGCCTATTTCTCTGTTTGACACCTGTTTTTCAAAGACATATTTTGAGCGGTAGGAAAGGTGTTTCAAAAAAAAAACAGAGGTTTTTGTTTAGCACGGATTGGTTCACAAAAAACTCCTTCATTTTTTCGAAATACATTTTTTTATCAGAAGTTATGAGCTCTGTCCCAAGACCTATTTTTCAACGAGAACAGAGCAAGGGACAGTTTCCTAGTTTCTAGGAACAACAAAGGGATGAGTCATCAAGGGCCAGCTAGAAGGTTATGAGCACCATCAAATTCGACTTCATGGAGTGTTAGGTGTCAAAGAGTTCTTTCAATGTTTAGATAAGGTTGTTTTAATCATAATGAGGAGTTACACTCCTAATTGTCTTAGGTCTCTAGGACTCCTAGTTAGCTGTCTTTTGTATTAAATAGTTAGTTTAAGTGTCAATAGGTGTCAAATAAGGAGGAATTCGAATTACCCTCATGCTTGAGGAGGGATCACAGTTAGGTAGAAGAACTCTATATATAGTTGGAGCAGCAATGTAATAGTGGTTGGAAATTTTATGAAAAGATTGGTATTTGGCTTATGTAAAACTCAGTTTCAATAATACAAGTTTGGCTTTACTTCTCAGGATTCACGAGGGATATTTATGTTCAGAATATGTGATGTTTTTCTTTTCCTAATTATTGCAGTGGTATAGATGTATAATCACTCAGAATTCACTGAATGTGCTCTGACTTCCTGTATACATTTATAAACTATGTGGTCCTATATGAGTTTATGTTCTGAATGTTTAAATGCTGAATGCCCTGACTTCTATGTAAGGTTGAGTTTATTGTGATATTGAGATGTTGTTGACTCCATAATCCCAATGGATAGTAGTTAATGTGTTTTCACCATTCATATTTTTCATAGTTATTCTACAAGAGTTAGCCATCTTATCTATAATCAAAATCCTTAATCCATTCAAAGAGAACCCTCTCTGGTTGAGGAGGCTAAGCCTCAGCCTAAAGTAGTTTTGAAATAGTTACTTAGAGTCAACCTGACCAGCAGCCTATCAGGACCTGATTTTGAGATAACATTTTGGTGTGTCTGCCGGGAGTCTGAAGCTTATTCTTTCCCGAAATCAAAAGGCTGAACTTCTGAAGGTAGCAGGAGCTCAGACATCTTTTCAAGGCTGCAAATCTACCTTGGCGACTCCACACATCAAATAAAAAATTGGAGGGTGACTCCACTGCTAGAAGATCAGTAGCTTGATGAAGTTTCAAGATGAGTTCCACTGCAAGAATGAATTCCAGGTATGCTCCTATGAATCGGTCTCATATCCCTGGTTTTCCAAATCCTATGCCAAAGGTTGATTGGTTAGAGGATCTTCCAATTTTCAAAGATGAAAAGAAGGACAATGCTGCTCTTCATTTGGTTAGGTTCCATATGCATGTCCGCAGTCTTAAGGTTCAGTTCCCTGAAGATTGTCTCATGAAAATGTTTATGACCACTTTAGAAGGAAAAGCATGGTCTTCGTACAAAAGTTTGGAAAATGGTTCAATATATTCGCTTGCTAGTTTTCATGATGAATTCTATTAGATGTATAAAGAATCCCATCCCTCCTTGTTGCTGGTCCGAGATTGTTGTAGACATTATTTAAGTCTTATTCAGTACATGGAGGATTGTTATGATGATGATGAATTTATGGACGAAGAAATTTTAGAGGCTCTTCATAACAATGAATTTCAACACCAAGAAGAAAGTATAACATCTCATGAAACACAGCGTGAAGATTAAGAGGGGTTTACTTATGAAAACCATGTTTCATCTTTTGATATAAATGAGAAGATGCGGCAAACTTGCCAAGATTTTGATCACAATGAATATGAAATTGATTGCAAACACCAAGAAGAGGTACTGGAAGATAGCTGTTATAACCCTCAGGCAGAGGAAAAGGTTGTTCAATTTTGTGTTTCCTTGCAACAACTTACATCAATGAATGATCATAATAAGGAGGAAAATTACATTGTTTGTGGGAACCATTTAGAAGGGCAGTTGGATAGCACATCAAAGGAATTTTGTGTGACTGAGAATCAGTGGTCTAAAAATGAAGAGTGTTATGATGATCATTCTTTTCAAAAGGTTTCTACGTCAGAACACAAGGAGAGAGTGTTGCTTCCTTTCTCTTTTACAATTGAGGAAGAGTACTATGTTGTTGAAGATAAGTTTGCACAACCAGAAAGTTACAAGAATCATCAAGCTGATTATGTATTTTGGGATCCTATAGCTAAATACATGGGAAGATATTTACTCTCCAGTGTTTAGGTTTTTCTATGAAGATCATAGGCAATTTCAGTGGCAGTGGTCATCACAATATCATAACGGCTCTGAACTCTGATGCAGTCAAAAAACTCAAATATCAGATAAGGCAAATGATTGGCTACATTGGAAATCTCACATTGATTGAGCTGAAAGAAGTTTGAAATCGATAGGGTAGGTAGGTAGGAATATGCAAATAAGCTCAAGGTTGACTGAGCATTTTTTTTTTAGTAGATGTAGATTCCTTTCTCCTACAGTGATCATAAAGCTTAAGCCTGAGGTGAAGGCCCAAGAAGCTTGAAAGGAATGCTTGTCAACTCTGTTTATGTTTTCAGAAATTGAACAAAGCACTGGACCTACGAGTTCTTAGTGTAC
>APFE030283170.1:7706-18835 GCA_000404065.3 Pinus taeda | reverse complement strand
TGGCAATGGTCTTCTGATTCCACAAGCCCTGTCTACTCATGATATCATGTGGTTCACTGGTTCATCTTTGGCAACCTTATTCTATGGTTGGGGAAATATTCTTAGTGTTTTCATTTTCAGAGGAATTTGCAGACATACTTATTGGAAGTTACGAGTGCTCTAATATTGTTGTCAGGAAAAATAATTTGGAGGGAAGCCAAGGCCTATGGATTGAACTCTCCATTTAGGTCCCTAAAACAAATGATGCCTAGTTTTGTGTAGTAAACAAATTAGTGTATTTTCAGCCTAGAGATTACTAATAAGGCATGAACACCTACTTGAGGATTTTGATTAAGATGTCATATAAGCATTTGGAATAAATGAAAGTAGTGAATAATTTATCGATGAATGAATCCCACATCAGCGTAAAATGGTTGTAAAAAAACTTTATGTGGATCTAACATTCATTTTTAAATGATTTTTCCTAATACATTAATGCGAACTAAGAGAAAGAAGAATCTATTAAATAATAAATTCATATGATAAACATGACTTTTTTCAAGGCTTGCACTAGAGGGAGCAATGCACAGGTGCTTCTTTTTTGTATTTCATGGTCGATTTCATCCCTTCATTTTCATATTTAATTGTTCCCTTAGAAGAAGAGAAGGGTTTGCACAACAGACTAAGTGGAGTAATGGATGGATCCTTTTCTCCTCAGGTCACGTTGTGGTCCTCTAGGATGATTTTAGGTATCAAACCTATAAATTTTTACTTGTTTTATTTTGGGTTATTTTGCCCCATTTTTTCTCTGCTTATTAAAGAGATGAAGTGGAATTTCTTAAAAATAATGAAAATTAGTAGATAAGTACAATTTCTCAAAAAAATTACATGTTTTTTTCCTCTTTTTTCTCTTCTTAATTAAAGGCTCAAGCGGAATTTCATAAAAATTAGTAGATAAGTGGAATTTCTCAAAAATTAGTAAAAATGGTCCTGGATTGATTTCGTGTGTAAATTCTAGTATTTTCCAGTGGAAACCTTAGGGTTGTGTATTTGTTTTAGGGATGTTGTCTATTATTCATTGGTGAAATCCAAGTAACATAACAAATCTATTACTATGTTATGGTTAGAGGTTTCAAATACTGTCTAGGTCGCATTATGCACTAAGGTTTTCCACCCAAGTATAAACAACAATGGTAGTCTCTGTTTGGACATCCTGAGAGAATAATGGAGTCCTACATTGATAATATCCAATGTTTCATTTATTCTAATGTAGCATATTACTATTCCCCTGTTGATGTTAGTATAATATATAAATTCTCTATTTTCAATATTGTCTCTGTTGATTGCAAGTTTTAATGTTAATCTACTCCTTGTTGACTGAGCCAAACATTGATGATCTTTATTTAAAGTTGAAAAAATAATAGTAGTGTGAAGGGTGGAAAATGTGGGTATTTTTGGGTATTAACTTGTTCATAACCCCTTGTATTTATATGGTTGATCCCAAATTTTATCCTTTTTGTTTTCTCTTCTTTCTTCCTTACACGTTGAAATTCTAGAGTCATCTCAATTGCAACCACCAAATCAGTGTTAATATTTTAACTTAAATAAATATCTCTATCATGCGAGGACTACTTTTGGATATGATATATCAGGTTATACTGAGTTGCATTATTTTTTAGATATAACTATATCAATCATTGGGAAATTTTCTACCATTTTCATTTTTCATGTCCTTATTCCATCCTTTAATCTTTTATGGCCTTTCCTTATAGCTTGGATCTCCTTCTTTTCGTTGTTTTTCCTTATAGGTAGTATCTCCTTTTCTTGGTTGTTCTAATTCACAGTCCTTGACTAATTCAAGTATACCAAGCAATTCTTTCCCACAATCACGTGACTTCATGAATCTAGGTTTAGTGAATAAGATGGGCAATACACTATGGTCTTTCTAATTTCTTACAGCAGGTTTTGATGTGATTACCTCTGCTCTATTTTAGATCAAAATTAGATATGTTAAGCACTATTTTGGGTAACTTGGGCATAATACCATTTTGAACATGGAGAAATGAACTTGTGAAACCGGCATTATAAGCTACCAATTGAGAAGGATCCTTGTCTATAGGACAAGTAAGTTTTAACATAGCCAACATTATATTGTTAAGAGTTGGTCTTTAGTGTTTAGCCTTTTTTTTGGGTAAACAATGAGAGTCTACTATCAATTTTTCATTTATGTTTTAAGTGGCATTAGCTATGAGGAAAATGTTATACAAATTCTATAAATGCAGTTTCATTTGACGTTGTTGTGTTTCTAAGAAGGATATAGTTGGCATTGTCAATTTGTTCATGTCGTACATACTCCTTCTTACCTGTTGAATCTTCCAATGGTAGTATATGTTTGTTTGCTTGGATTTAACCGGTATCACATACTATTTGACATGAATTACCTTTTATTTCAAGGAAATGAGTTTTTTTTGGTATTTTTTAGTGCGTGTTCCTAGATTGTATTTGGAATTTCACAGAGGCAGCCTTGTTTCTATTGATTACTTGTTAATTTGATCCTTGTAGTAGGGTAGCTTCGTTTTCCATTTGATGATCTGAAATTACTGAGATTTCATTTTACTGATGCAACACTTCCTCCTAAACGTAAGTGTTTTTACCATTGCATTGCTATAGAGACTCAAACCCTACCACATTTTTTGTTTTAGATGCCTGCTATCAGTGTATTAGCAATTTTAATATGAAAATAGAAAAAAACAACAATGTTTCTATCTGGCGTACAGTAACACTAAAATCTGAAATTGTACTTATGAAAGTAAAATTGTTTTGCATTCAAATATCAGTGTAATGATGATGAACACTGAAAATACAGTATACACACATTCGACACATAACATCCTTTTAGGATATGCAAATTGCACTACCAAACAAACAATTTGTTTCATTAGAAATCATTAATGATTACAAATATTTTGTTTCATTAGAAATTATTAATGATTACAAATATTTTTTTTCATATTCAATGCATTTGGTTATCATGCCTTCATACATAGTATTTTGAGTCTCCTATAACAATAGACTGTGAACACCCTGTCTATTTTTCCTTTTCAGCCAAAAGAAGAATGTCTCCTTTTCTATGTTAGCAAGGAAATTCGTGGGCCAATTTCCCATCCATTAGTTACGTACTTACAACAACATGGTGCTAACTTGCCTTGTTGAATGGACTTATTCTACCACTGCATTTGGAGAGGGTTATGTTTAGTGTTGACTTCTTCTTTGCTAGATTTGTTATAGATCAATCCTCCTCAATTTTAATGTTCTTGGTCTCAAAAAACTTCAATTGAGATGAACAGTAGTGGTGTTCCATGCTTCACCTCTTTTTGGAGGAAAATAACCATTTGAAGACATATTTCATGTTTCACCTATCTCTTTGTAGGCAAATCTATGCTTGAAGACTTCGTTCTGGAGCTTGATTATCCTAAAGTTTGATAGTTGTTTATGTTTTCTTTTAGTGACTAGAGAAATCAACTAATGCGTTGGTTTCCTACTCACTTGATAATTTTGACTACTACCATTATAACCTATAAGTGGCTAAATATGCCCCTTCCACAAACAGGTGTAAATCACGGGATTTGAACCTCAAATCTCTTGGTACATAAGACTTCATTATCATTGTGATAGCCAATTGAGCTAACCCCTAGGAGCTCTGAAATTTGTTAACTTTAATTACAATTTGCTTTCTCTCATTAATTGATCTCTTGGCTTTATTAGCTAAAACCAAATATATTTTCTAATTACCTTTATAGGCATAAACTTGGAATGGATTTCCATCTTTTAATGATTTATGCACTCATTTGAGGTTTATGGCATTGTGTTCCCACAAACGTGTTGCAAAGGCTACCTTGAAGACATCTAATGAGACTACATCACATCTCCCTTTATCAATGAAATGAACTAATATGCCAAATTTGAACTTACATTGTCTTGTAAAGCTAATGCAATGGACAATGTTATGGATTCTTCTTGTTATTTAATCTCAATTTCCGCACCAACAGCTGTGAGATCATAATCTTCTTGACATTTGAATTGGAGTCACATTCTGATTATTGTCCCTAAAAATTGGTAAGAGTTTCTTTTGATGCTTTCTTCTGATTTTTAGGATGAAATTTCAAGGAAAATTTTAAGCATTTAGTCTCACTATGTCAATCTATACTACAATAGTTGCAATGATTCTCACCATTGTCCTTCGACTGACTGTTAATCTCCATCTAGACTACTCCGATAATGTTGGTCGGTACCTTCCTTGTTGTTTCACATTAACCAATTTTGTGATGGTTTCCTATCACAAGCTACAGTAAAAAATGCCTTCTTACGAATATCATCAAGTTTCTTTACCTCAAAGAGGGATAGTTCCTTTTCTATGTTGCCACATAAGCCTCTTTGGTGTTTCATCAATACGTGCTTAACATAATGGTTTACGTGCTTAACATAATGGTTTTCTTCTTATGTTTGGCTATTTTTTCCGTCACTTTGGTAAGGTATTATGATTTAATCAGATGTTCCTCTTGAAAGCACTAATGGGATAAAACTGCCTTTGCAGTCGTGTTTTGAACAACTCCTAGGAAGCCAATGGGGCTTCCTTTTGCTGTTTTGGGGACTCAGACTCCATATAGATCTCCCACTAATCTAATGCATGACTAATTATTTTCATCCTATAAAAGTATGCTTTTTTCCTTGCCTTTGGTCCATGGACACTAAAATATATCTCCACTTGCCTGAGCTAATCATTGAGATTTTCACCATCAATATTTTCATCATAGTTTGGTATATTGATCTTTCTTTAATTGGTGCACTCGAAGATAAAGAAGAATCCACATTATTAATGGAGGTTTTAGGTTTCTTACCTTTGGTGTCCTCATGGTTAGGATTCTCCTCTTCAACTCAGAGGATGTTGAGTGTTCCTTTCTCTTGGCCATTGTCTTCATCAAATCAGTCATTGTCTCTCTTAGCAAAATATTTTTTCACTCCAAATGGAAAACCTAACCTTTGGGTCCTCTTGGCATTTCTTTTCATGGGGAAACGCTTCCATATTTTTCTATTTGTACCTTTCCAACTTTGGTTGAAGTGGTTCTATTCTCTTTTCGTACCAACTCATGTATTTTACCATACATGCATTACTCCCAAGTAATTTTGAACTTGGCTTTAATGTTGACTTGATATGAAATCACATAATTAAAATTAAAGAAACTGAATTTGAGTGATGGAACACTTCATATTGGCTACAAGTTTTTAATGTTTCTTTGTTGTACCTATTTAGTCTCTACAATATTTCATGGTTTTAGTGCATGACATCAATTTATTTAGCAGAGACTAAATTTTAGTGATGGAACACTGCATATTGGCTAAAAGTATTTTTAATGTTGCATTGCACTACCAACTTAATCTCTATAATATTTCATGCTTCCAATGTCTACCATCAATACATACAATAGGTCTAAAAAGGAAATAGAAACACACAATTGAGGGAGGACATAACAAAGCATCAAACAACCACATGACACTAAATTGTGGAATTACAATAATATAAGTAACAATGTTTTCTTTCAAGATTTTGATGAATGCCAATGAAGTAATAATGAACTCGGGAAATAGAGCATGCGCACAATAACACATGAATTTACATGAAGAAAACACTATTGGAGTATAAAATATCCACCAGTAAACCAATGCTCTTCTTAATTAAGTACATTATTGATTACAGAGCTTTCTTTTGGCTACTGTGACTACATAAAGATGATCTTGAGTCTCTTGCAACATTTTGGTTCTGAATTCCTTTGGTTTCCCTTTGTTTCCATGTGAGAAAGGGTGTCTTTTATTTTCACCTTACACCAGGAAAGTCATGGGTCAATTTACCCAACTGTTGGTCAGGTAGCTATGTCAAACATGTCTTGTTGATTGGACTTATGTTGCCTCTGCATTTGAAGATGGCCAAGTTGACGGTTGGCTTAGTTTTCACTAGATTAGTGACATATCATTTGTAGTTTGAGATTCAAGAGGAAACTTTAACAAGATCATTAAGTTATTTCTTGTCCATCACCATTCCTCCTTCCCCAAGTTTTTAAAATCAAAGTTGTCTTTAAGGGATTATTGCTAATTTTCTTCAATCAATTTTCTATTTTGTAAGTTTTTCAATTGGAGAGAAAAGAAATCTCATAATTGTTTCTACACTTGCCAATTGAGTATGGGGTCAAAATTTAATAATTGGTTGGTAACACATTCATATCTAGCACTTCTTGAATTTGGGTACATATGTTGTGGATATAGGTAGGCTACCACTACATCTCAATTGAAGGACAAAACAAGTAAGAAATGTAGAAGAAGATGAAAATAGTGATTCTTACTTGAATGCAGTTTTGGAGATAAATTTTATTTAGGCTAGTCATTATTGTTCTTCCTATTGACAAGTATTGAAACTTCTATGGACTATGTTATAGATGGAACACATACTTGAGTACAAGGCTAATTACTATCATTTGCATCCTCTTCATATTGACCTTGTAATTTAAGATAAATTAGATAATCTTTGGTAATATGAAGGGTATAATGCTTGTAAATTGATCTTCCTCCCTCATTGTCGAACCTTTTTCAGTGAATGCTATGAAAAATATCCATGAAAACATGCATTGTTAACTATCAATATTTAGTAGGACCTAGTAGAAAGCATAAAATAACACACATTTGTGTTGGAAGCCATGGTTTCACGAAACTTAATTCATTCCTAGGAAATAAACAAAATGAAAATTAATAGAGTAGTTGTTGTCACAATTCAATCGGGTCCTATGAAGTTGGGCCTTTGATGTATGGATATCTTCCCTTAGAAACGTCCCATGCATTTGAATCTTCTTTTGAGATCCATAATTACAAAAAAAAACCAACCTATACATCATAATAATAATGCTCTTTGCATCACCTAAGAAAGACATTAACAATTTTCCATTGAGAAAAACTATATTGGGTATGTAAAAGGAAGAAGAAGCACAATTATAATAAATAAGATCTCTTTATCACTCACACAAAACGCACCAACACCATAAAGTGAGCCTCACGCCTCTGAAGCCCAAAAGAGACACTTTCATTTCCAGAAGGTTGTAGACCTGAAATATTTTTAAACCTTTTCAAGCCTTCAATTCTAGACTCATAACATTAGATAAGATACCAATTTCAACATTGAAGAAGAAATTTCAAGCCATATAATTAGATATTCACACTTAAAGACAAAGGGAAAGCTGAAAGCCTAGTGTACATCTCATCTAATTTTTGTACAATTTCTTATGACTCATATAGTTGAAATTGATAGCAACCTCATGTGAGACCTAATTTTTCAATGGTGGGTAAATATGCTATTGACCTCAATAGGGATATTGGGCATCATAAGAAACCTTCTGGGTAATAATGGATCTCTCTGAGGAACTTATGACACAATAAATTCATTGCACCCAAAATTAGAGAGTCCTCATATGGAGTGAACTAGTGATTGGGTGTTATACCTGTTACTTTAAGGAAATGTGTGAAGTTACCACAACTAGATTTATCATATAACAGGCTCACATGGCACATGTCTCATGTTAGACACCAATGCTTCAAGTTACCACAAATGACATCCCATGTGAAATATTTCTTGTGCTTTTTGGTAGCAGATTTGTCACATCATATTTTTTGCAAGGTTAGATTTTATTTCTTGTACAAGATGGTGATTAGTCAAATGCCTTCCAATTTTCTTTTCCTAGCAGATAGAGATTACTTAATTGTTTTGGAGTTGAACATGAAATGTTGCTCCAACCATGGGCCATCTAAGCTTGTCTTTTACCACCATAGAGCAGAGCAGAAATTTCTCCAATTAAATCAAACTTCTTGTAAAATTAAATTAATTTATTACCTATTGTTAGAACTAGTAAATTATGAAGCAAAAGAAATACTTCCAAATTAGACAATATTTAGATCACACTATACAACATTTAGATCACATAACATATCACATCTCCCTTCATCTATGCTCTTCTTCCATATGCTATTGCCTTACAAAATTTCCTTTGCAACATAAGATACCATTGCAAATTTAAAATTTATCAACCAAATCTTCCTATATTAAATGGTATCTCCCTCTATTGAATTATAAGGGACTCTTGGTAACTTATTTTGTACGTTGCGTTGCATATACCACTTCCGTAACAAATTTGGTACGTTGCATATACCACTTCTTACATACATATTATGGCTTAACCTTTCATGGAGCGTTTTTATCTTTAAAGAAATGTTTGTTAGCTTTAGATTTCTATAACTAGTATTTCCTTGTATTTCATTGTCGAACATCCTAAGCAAAAGATTTTGCGACAAGGAATGTAGAAAGTCAAAATATAATAAATACATAAAGAAGTTAACAAGAATAAATAAAGTGAAAAGCTTATTTCAATCATATATCCGAAGCTCTGTATATGATCTTCGGAGTAAATCTGAGTCTTCGATCATATTTCCTTGCATTGTCGAATACCACTCATTCATTTCCAAATTGGCACTCAAAGCGTGATTACAACGTAGATTTTGATTGCAGGACATCTATCGTCCGTGATTGCACGACGAATATGGTCCGGATTAACAATTGCCAGGAGGTTAACGGAGTAAATCTGAACCCTCGATTATAATATGCAATTGTTGGATCTTGTTCATTAATGATTTATGTTTGATACTGGATGCCGTGGTGGGACTTCAAAACCATTTTTCGAGTCTTGCGTTTTAGGTTACACTGTGACATTTGAATAA
Source organism: Pinus taeda (assembly GCA_000404065.3). Lineage (NCBI taxonomy): Eukaryota > Viridiplantae > Streptophyta > Pinopsida > Pinales > Pinaceae > Pinus > Pinus taeda. The sequence goes on along the minus strand of APFE030283170.1, from coordinate 10,045 downwards.
GCACAAAATCCCAAATAATATTTTGCCTTCACCTTTTAAGTGTATGAAGCCCGTAACAAACATGCCCGTGCAATAAGAGGCCTAACTAAACTGTTCTCATTGAGAGGTGAGTATATAGTAGGAACAGTTGGGTATATTCAACAAATATTTTTTAGAACACTGCGTAGACAGACACTTAAATATGCATTACTAAATAAATTCAAGAGATAGATACAGTTAAAGGTGTGTATCTATGAAAATCCTCTCCGCTTTGATGGGATCTTCATGCAGTTTGAATGTCCTAACTAACTTTACGATAACACTCTCCTCTTGGTGTGCCCTGAGATTATGTGGATGGATTAATATGCCATTTATTTCCAACCTCAAGCAACACCTGCCGACGGTCCTTTTCTGCTCATGACTACCACCATCAAAATCGTGTTTCTTGGTGTGGCACCCTAGCTGCTTTTGGCGAGGAGGCATGTGATTGAATGTGCCTTCTTTTCATCTGTAACCTTTATTCCTTGTAACACCAACTGCTCTTCCTTTTGCTTTACCAGCTTGAATGCTCCAGCTCTTCTTACCCGAGCTGTGCCGACCACAGTTTGATTAATTTCAGGAGGAAGTTCTCTCGGACGAGGGACTGCAATTACGCTCATCTGGGCTCCTGCTGTTTGGCGGCCTTAATGGCTCCGGCGAACTTAGCGTGCAGACGACGTCATTAATCTTCGAGAATCTGTATGATGTTCCCTTTAATTTTTCTGCTTCTTGCACAGTCTTTGCGAGTTTATGATAATCGGTGAGGCTAACAGGAGGAGGAATAGCCTCCAAAATCTGTTGGGGTTTGAAGAGAAACGAAGTGGAGGCCATGACGAATTGGCGACGATACATCAATCCTTGCTGCATTCGTTTTTCATTAACTGTGTAATGACAACGGATACAGCTATTACTGTTCCTTTTCTTGTTATTGCTGCCTCTGAAATTGGGATGGGTAGGGACCGGTAAGACTGGAATATCATTTGTACTTTCCTTTGTGATTGAAGGCCAAGAAATGAGGTCTGCCGATTTTGTAAAGGTCTTCAAAGAAGTAATCATGGTAGCGATTTAGTAATCAGTTGGGCGAAGGCCTTGCAATTGTAGGAAAGGGGAAAGGGGCGAGGGAAAGAGGAAATGAGTAAGAGCTGGTACTGAGGGATGGACAAAGGCTTGTTATAAGGAAAGGAAGAAAGCTGTAATTTTCAGGGACACGCAACACAAAATGCCACATCGATGTTTCTTGGCGATCTATTTGACCATGTTTACCATTGTGTTCCTCCCACCAAGTAAACGTGCGTTTGAAAGTACCTTCCCCGAAATCTACGTTTCCCATGTTGGCGTTGAAGCTAGTCAATTCCAAATCTGATTATTTTCTTGCCGAAATGTAGGTTCAGGCGTTTGTTTGGATCGCACTTGGACAGATACAGCTGATGTTGTGTTGGATTTCAAAAATGACACTAGTGGTTCTCATTCGCTCTGTCTCCACTGTATACAAAGTTGGCAAATCAAATTTGGGCCTTTTATGAAGCTAAACCGTTCATCGCCGAATCAAGTTTGGATATTCTCAAGACGTCTATACCTTTATGAAGCTAAACCGTTCATTGCAGAATCTAGTTTGGATATTCTCAACACCTCTATACCGTTGGTGCATTATTAAAATTCACAGGCAACTTGCCCTTCGTTCACATTTCCAAGCTTATCTTTTGGATGTGTAGCGACTAACAAAGGCCACCTGCACCTCAGTGTAGATGTCCCTCGATTGAGACGGGAGAGATCGATCCTTGAACGCACATTATTGACTCAATTAGTCAAAGATTGAGACGCTTTTATATTCGATTCAAGTCCAAGTTAATTTACATTCAAATCCTAAAGTTAATTTTCTTCATTAGTAACCCTAATCTTGTTGACCCAGCAACGCTCTCCGAGCGAATAGGCTTGTAAATGTGTTAGAAAACCTGCATAGATGAATCTAGCTAGCAAAGGTTGAACACACAGCTTTGCAAAGCAAAAACATTAAAGGAAAATCGAAAAAAGAAAAGAATGATTCATTAGAAAATATGTTACAATGCTCATTATATAGCATTACTGGGTGAAGATCCCAAGGTAATGAACTATAGTGGGTGAAGATCCCAAGGTAATGAACTATAGTGGTGATCAATGAGAAGACTCAACACCTACAACAAATTCCGGAGATAACTAGTCAGTTGCGGAGTTAAAGAAGGAGCAAATCAAGGAGTAAATCATGCAAAAGGAATCTTGCATGCAATCCCATGCTCTAACTAAGAGTCCGCATGTAGATGTGTAGTAGTTGCATGTAGTTGCAT
>APFE030283167.1:115785-138798 GCA_000404065.3 Pinus taeda | reverse complement strand
CTCCCTATTGCTATTGGTTTATAATGTATCTTTAACTACCAATAGACAGGGATATCAGATCACTTCTTCTTGCTGATCAGGCAAGAGAATGACCCTTAAGCTGATTTGGGTTCAGCCAAGCCACAACTAAATTTTTGCCTCCTTGAGGAGAAGACTTAAAAGAATGTATAATTTACTCTAAATGCAAGCTTATTCTACGATACAAGCAAAAGAAACTAATCTAAATCCTATCTTAATTAGGTAGATATAGATCTGACACAACTAAGAGCAAGATAATTAAAGTATTGGGATTTAAATATGTCTTGTTTATAATGAATATCAAGTTAATGAAGTAGTTCAATTAACTGATATTATGGTTACCAAAACACATTCTATTGAGACCTTAAAACTGAAATAATAAATCAACAACATTCACGAAGTAGTTCACAAAATGATATTGATTATCAAATCAATAAATCCAATAATCGAATAATGATATGTGGAAATAGTTTACAACACATTATCATTCAATAAATCAGTTTCATAAGACAGATTTCAGAGTAAGTAGTTACTAAAAAATGAGATATTAATCCATAAAAATAGAGATACATAATAACAAGATTGAGACAAATTACCCATATTGACAATAGTGCACAAACATGAATAAAATGACACATTCTTGTCACCATAAAATTAAAACTGATATTTGAAACAGTAGTATTAGAAATACCAATTTATTGCATCCATTTCTCTGTCCTTGGTCTCTAACAGCCCTTTACATTGCTTGAACTTTTGCCTTCAAAACTAGAGCCGCAATAGTGCAAACTCTGCCCCTCATACATAATTCGAGATACAAAGGGAAAATCCTCAATAATCCCCAGATCTGAGATTTTCTCTCCTCTCTCCTACAAATCTAAATTTCTATTACAGTAGTGCTTTCAGAAGTCTAGAATTGCAGAGGAGAGAAACCCCTATTCCATTCTGCAATATGTTATTTATAATATCTGTGAAGGAATTCTTGAGAGAAGAGTTTGTTGAAGAGAAATTCGCTAAATCCAATTTTACTTGCTCAAAATCCTGATCTTCAATTGTTGGAGCATTCTCATTGATTGAGATCCTTTTCTCCATCTTTCTTCCACTGTTTTCCTGCAAAAAGAAATCAAAATAAATTAAAATGCAATAATAAAATCAACATGGTATTGCTGGCATTTAAATCAAATCTAATCAAATTCCATTTAAATAAATAATTGAAAATAAAATATAAAGTTTCTCTTGATGCCTGAGATGGTTCAATTGGCCAGAGATATGATTAACCAATGGATCTACAATTAGAAGAGGTTTTGGACAAATGAAAATGAAGAAAATATCTCAAAAAATTGATTTTGTTTTCAAAATTCGGAGCTTGATCTTCTGCCTGATTTTTGACCCTATAAATGATTAAATCTGTTAGTGAAACCTCCTCAGAAATATTCTCCTTGATTTTATCTTTCTAACGAGCCGTCCTAAGCCTCATTTGGCCAAGTAAAACTCATTCTATGAGCTTCCAAAGTTGATGAGTCAAATCTGGCATGAATCTGGAAATTCTGTTGTTGGGCTAAAAAAAAATCAAAATTCTCATTAAAAATTAAATCCTAAATTAGAATTCTAATTAATTCGAAATTAATTGTTAATTTATAAATTAAACTAATTATTAATGAACTATTGATTAATTTAACTAACATATATTCTAATTAATTTATTTATAATAAATTTAATCTAAAAAACTAATTAATATTATCTAAATGATAATTAAATTTAAATTAATCAAATTAATTAAATGTTATAAATTAATTAGTATATTAATTTAAATTATTAATTAAATCTATATATTAATTATTTATTTTAATTTAAAATCTAATATATATAAAATATTTAAACTAACCTAAAATATACCATCCTCCCACTTCATAACTACCCCACTTGACTTCTACTTCTTTACTCATACGTATGAGTGGAAGTTAAGAAATTAAGAAATACAAATGAATTACAAACTTCACAATATACGTTAATGCCCCATTTCACTTTATGCTTATCGGCAAATCGCATCGGGATGGCTAATGGGGTTTTTAAAATGTGTCAATTCAAATTCCCCGATTCGATATCGCATCGGGGCATCGAGGCATGGCATGTATGGGGGGTTTTTAGAATATGTCCCATAAAACTTCCGCTCTGATATATATATATTTATATATATAATATATATATAATATAATATTAAATTTTAGTTAATTAAATTAATTATTATTTTTAAATAATAATTAATTTAATTAATCTGAGATTAATATTAAAAATCAATTTGATTTATTTTTTATTTTATGAGGGTTATTTTATAAACCACAGCCACTTCAAAAATTTTGGTTTTTCGAGATTAATAATTGATTTAGAAATTGGATTAAATTTCTGAAATCTCGATACTCAATGATTTGGTCGCATAACTAAAAATGAAAAATCTTAGTAAAAACTTGCTACGGGTTAATATTTAAAATGAATGCCTTATTGAACTAATTTATTTACAAAATGCAATATTGTACATTTTATGCATTTTTAACCCAGGCTAGATAAATGATGAGACTTCAAAGGGTGCATTTTCACACCAGTTGACCAAAATGAGGCGAAAACAAGCGTCAATGGGAAGCTTATAAAAAATCGATTCTAACAAAGCAATCAAAACAAGAATCCAAAGAAAATGTAAAATTAACAAAAGCGTAGGGCAATCAACTAAATAAAAATCCAAAAAGGTGTTTAGCCAAAATTTTAATAGAAAGGGTCCCCATTATTTGAAGTGAACAAGTAAAATATGGGGGGTTATGTTTTTACCACAACACTAGGTAAGCCTTGATAATCAACAATTAAGGATGAGAATTGAAATTGTTTAACAAAAGTAACAATGAGCAAAAAAAAGAAGAATGAAGAGAGGGAAAAGTTAAAATAAACTTCCCGGAATGCATCCTGATGGTGGATCATCTCCTAAATATTTCCATAATTGCATTATTCAAGTGAATAACAGTAATGCAAACAAACTAAACTACTCCTAAACCTAATCTAACCTTCATTAGCAACTAAAATAATTCAAATAAAATTTCTATTGGAGTGATTCATGTTGCCTCAAACATGCAAACATATGTACATCCAAAATTAGAAATGTAGATTCAACCATTATTTAACTATATGAAAATTTTCAATATATAGTTCTATTGGGGTCCTTCATGAAAATAAGTTTTTTATTTACATAAAACCTTTTTCTAAAAGTCTCTTCTAACCAAGCTTCAATCTTATCTTGATATGTATAATGGAATATAACAATAGGTGAAGATGAAACATATGTAAGAATATTATGAAGAATCTTATTGTAATTTATTTTAAAGAACATAGGAAATCATGAGACTAAAGTGCCTCATTCTCTTGACAAGTCACGAAAAAATGGTATGTTATAGAACCGACTAGTGGAAATTCAATGGGATGAAATAACGTTAATAATCTATCATACTTGATTGTGCAGGAAAAAACACTAGATACATAATGACAATTATTAACATCACCCAATTGATTAAAATCTTTAACTAGTTGATTTCAAAAATATTCTTGAATGATTGTAAGTGTGAACGAATTAACAAAAAACCTTATGTGACCCATAAATTTTCCTTCTTCACATAATTAAAATTGAAAACCAAAAGATAAAAGGGGAAGAGTATAACTCTATTTATAAATATTGTCATGTTCATATTTTATATCCCAAGAAATTTGGAAGGAATTAACTAGGCTCAATGATGTATCATCTTGCACTAACTTATAAAATGAACAACAAAAAAAACTATCATGTTGTACAATTCTACAATAAGAATCTAATGGTTGTATCTTGCTTTGAATTACATGGGATTCAATGCTATCAATATTAGAATACTTATAAAAAATAACTTCTTTCTTCTACAAGTCATAAAATAGATTGAATTATGAACATTATTGGATGGATATGCAAGAGATTTAGATATGATATCAATAAAAAATCTTGTATAGCTTCATCATATTGAACTTATAAGTTGAAAGAATCATCATGATTTCCTTGATTCTCAAGAGTTTCCTTTTGATTGAAGTGTGATCTAGTGGAAACAAGAGCTTTAACAAAAAGATTAACGAAGTCATTATTGCAGGAATCAAGATTGGAAAACAAATCTAGCTACATAAAACAATTATTTACATAATATAAACAATGAGATGCTTCTTCTTGGATTAAATGGTTTTCATCATAATTAAATTAAACATCTTCCATGAAATCACTAGATAGACTTTGGCCCAACTTATCAGTTAGCAAAATACCTAGCTAGGAAGTTAAAACCTCTAGTAGGCAACACTGGTTCCTTTGTCAAAGACTCCACCCATTTTATCAATGAGATCAAAGATCTAAACCTAGATATCGAGGACATATTAGTAAGTTTTCATGTTAAATCTCTCTATACCAACATTCCCATAGATGAGGCTATGGAAGTAGTCGAGAAAATCGTAAACTCTGACATAGCCAAATTAATTGAAGTATGTCTCAAATCTACCTTCTTCAGTTTTAAGGATGAAATTTATGAACAAACATGCGGTGTAGCCATGGGATACCCTCTATCTCCTATAATTGCTAATCTCTTTATGGAGGTTTTTGAAAATAAGGCCATTGAATCTGCCCCATTAAAACCCAAATTTTGGAAAAGGTTCGTCGATGAAACCTTGATCATTTGGCCTCATGGAAAATAAAAATTAAAGGATTTCCTACAACACCTAAATAGTCTATCCAATTTACCATGGAAATAGAGGAGAACGACGACCTTCCTTTTCTTGACATCTTAACCAAAAGAAACAAACATGGAACCATATCACACCAGGTATATTGTAAGAAAACCCATACAGAAAATTACCTACATGCCAACTCTCACCACCATCCATCCGAAAAAACAGGTGTTCTCAACACTTTAGCAACCAGGGTTGTCCGTATTTCAGATAAAAATCACTTTGAAGATGAAAAGAACCATCTTATGAATGTATTCACAGAAAATGGATACAAAAAACACCAAGTGATCAAAGCCTTCAAGAAAGCTGAAAATCCTAAAAACAAACAACCTCTAGAGGATCATCTAGGCAAGGTACACCTCCGTTACATATTAGGCACAACAGATAGAATTGCTCACATATTAAGAAAGAACAAAATTAGAACCACATGCAAACCCATGAACACCATCAACAGATGCCTAAAATCGGTCAAAGATCTTGTTGATCCTAAATGCCACAAAGGAGTTTACATGGTTCCGTGTTCCTACAGAAAAACATACATTGGAGAAACTCGTCGATCTATCCATACTAGAATTCAGGAACATGCCGCTGATATAAAATGCAACCGCTCAAAAACCTCAGCTTTGGCAGAACATTCCAGTAAAACCAATCATCACATCTGCATTGAAAAGACCAAAGTAGTAGCCAAAATTGATCATTATCACCATAGAAAACTGAGAAAAGCCATAGAAATAGGTAAAAACCCTATAACCCCAATCGAGACGAAGGATGGAAAATAAGCGACAACTAGATTCCTACTCTAATGCCCTAAAACATCTCCTTCTAACCTAACCTAACCCTCCCCCCCGTTGAAACTCTTCTCACCTACCTAATCACCCAACTCTTAAAAATTATAATCATTAATTTACATCTTAAAATTATAATCTATAAATCTTAGATTAACAATATTAACATTAATATTCATTAACATTAAAATTATGGAAACAAACATTAGAATTAAACTAGTACTAAACATTAAATTACTATTAAATTCAAACTAAGAAATAGGGTAGTAACAGACATAATACAATTAATCATAAATAAATAAACAATATATAGAAATTAAATTAAATTAAAATAAATTTAAAACTCATTGTTAACATAAAACTAAACACTTAAACAATTCCTAAAATAAATAAATAAAATAAATAAATATTAATTAATTAATAAATCAAACTATTTGAACATATAAAAAATTAAACAATTCTATTACATAATTAAATATTTCTAAAATAAATAAATAAAATAAAATATAATTAATTAATTAATTAATCAATCTATATAAACATAAAGTTAAAAATTAAATAGTTCAATTACATAATTAGGTATTTCTTTAAAAAAAGAAGAGTCGGCTTCCATTCTCTGTGCATCTCTCATCCCTATCTATTAAAACTCAAGGAGATCTGTCCTACACAATTATTGATCTGTCCTGATGATGACCCACGGTGGAGGGTTCGAAATGTTGATACAAACAAATCATGGATGCAAAAACTCCAAAAGAAAGCAACACACAAAGCACTGATTGCAGAAGTCTCAAAACAATAATAAATCTTGTGTTCACACAACAAGAACTAGCTCTAGGTTATTTTATGAAGAGGAAGAAAGATTGTTGATATGTCCACTAGTTAAATTTTAGGGTTGAATGTCATTTATCAACTCTACTTCTATCAAACTATTTTCTTTAAAAAAATCATCAATAGGGGATTAAAGAGTAAAATATTTGAATGTGTAGAGTCATCTTCTAATTCTTGAAAATGTGTGAAATATACACCTAATGTGTGTGGGTGTGGAACAAATTCGAGTTCATTCATTGGTTTGATAGTGTTGTTGATGTTTTATGGTTAGGGGTCACTCTAGCACCACATCAACATCCCGAACTTCTTAGTGGCTAATAATAAGTAAACAGGAACACTATCCTAAGGTTTATAACCATGAAAGTGGGAGTTGGATCCATGCAAATAATGGTGCAACTCAACCCTATCACTTGTCAAGGAGTCACAACTAGCTAGGAAGAATCCTACAGCTAGTAACCTTGATAGGTAAAAGAAAAAGTAAGCAAAAACCTAACAACCCTAACCTTATGTTAAGAAAAGAATTGACCACAATGGACGAAATATTAAATGGACAGTAACTCCTCCTACTTGAAAATTAAATAATGAAACACTTGAAAGATCTATTAAATAAGTGGAGGCATGGTGTGTATATTAATCGTTTCTTGTTTTATTTAACTATTGGTTGATGCCCTGTTATCATGAAATTAAAATCTTAATCATCTACATAGTATACATCATTAATTTATAATTAATAAGACTTCATTAAACAAAAATTAAACATCGGAAAAAGAAATAATTATATCATTTTGGTTCAATAAATTGGCTTGGACAAGGTTTGAAATCATGACCTCCAAGTTGCATTATAAGTGATTTTACCATTAGACCACATTTATAAATTGTGTAATTCACCCTTTTATTTTGTAGTTTAATTGTTATATGTATTTATTTTATAAAATAACAAATATTAACAAGTCAATAGAATGTGTGACTAATATACAAATCAATAAGATTTGATATTTAAAACAATAAAACAACAATTAAGTATCAAGAACCATTATAGCCAATTAAACAATCAAAATAAAACAAATAAAAATAACATTAAAAATAAAACAAATATATTATAGAGAATTACAGTAGTAAAAGAAGAATTAATACAGTTGTACAAAGAAACATAAAAGTAAATTTTGAGAAATAAAGTAAAATTCAAGTAATATTTGGAGACGTAAACCCAAATGCCAAAAACCATTGAAACCATTGAAGGGAGATTGATGAGTAAGAAAAATCCTTTTTTTTTTCATTTTATCATGTAGGAACATCTATTTTAAATTGATCGATAGTCAACAAGATGATTATATCCCACACAATTATTACGAGGTCAATAACAACTTTAATGGTAAAACAATGAAAGAAATATAATGAAGGATATTAACCTTTTCCAAACTATAAACCAATGGAGCTCTTCAGTCACATTCCATGAGACACTCAAAAGAGGCAACATGCAATTCGAGAATGATATCACACAATAATAAATTAGCTTCACAAATAGGAAACTGAGAATAAAAGAAAGAAACATTACTACTAGTCATGCCCTGACTCATAAAATCAACAACATCTAGGTATGCAAAAGAGGGAATCCCTTTTGTAACACCCCCCTCCTAGGTCTACCTAAAGTAACCTTGACCACCAGGGTAAACATGAGAAGAGAGGCTACTATATCATATTCGACCTCCTGTGTGACCTTAAGGAAGTGGAATCGATGGAACATCACACACAATCATCCAACATCATCAACAAAATCATTAGGAGACAAGTTAGCCACTTAGGCAACTTGTTCCTGGGTCTCATTGTTGTTTTGGAGCTCCTAGGCCATAGTCTCTCTCATGCTATGGCCAAGGGAGCTACGAACAACCAAAAGTCACTCTCACAGTCCTAACTGCTAGTGACTATGGACCAAAATTGTGATTTATGTGCCAAAGACCTCGGGATTTAAGCCACTTTCTAGCCCAAAATCCTGGTCTTTGCCCAAAACTTGCTACAACATTCACAATTCATTAAAGACATTATAACAATGTTAGTCAATCAAAATCAACCTCAGGACTAGGCCTCAGCATCTCTAGCTAGAACTGACATTCTGTCAAACACTTGGCATCAATGCAACCTACATGTCTAGGATACAAGACAAATGCTAAATAAATGAAACAACCTATGAAACATAACTAGAAGGATTACCTCCTCCTTCATTGAACTACTACATCATCAACTAGGTCTTGCATCCATCCATTTAACAGTGACAAGTAAATACATGAAATAGCAATGACATGAACCAGTCATTTAACCATGCTTATAAACAACATAAAATCATGTAAATATTAGAGATACGACAACCATTAAATCCACATATAAATTGATTGAAAAGTAGGAGAAATTAAATTTTATTAATCATAGGAAAAATCTGGCCAGGTTCAGGACTTCCACGTATCACCTGACTATAGACATGGCTGAACCAAATCTCTCTTTCAGCCAGTCACCCATGTGCCATATTCCAAGCGTGAATGTGGGGTCTCATATAAAAACAAATCCAATAAAAACCAAGGGAATCCATAGGTTAAACCACCTCCACTCTCATCAAACCTTGATCACACCAAAACAGTTCTCCGATCACAACCAAAAAGAACTTGGAATTCCATCTGGAATCCATCACTATCATTGAGGAATTTTCCATCTTCTTATCTCTCAACCTTTTCGAAAATCCAAACCCATATCACTATGCCCTAAACCGAGACATCTCCCTCATGATTTACCATGTATCCTGCCAAAACGGGTCAAGGGATTCCTAGGTCTTGGGGAATGGAACTTGAGACCAAATCCAATGCAGATTCTAAAATCCATTCGATAGACCAAAGCTCAAAAAAGTGAAATAAACATTCCAACACCATGGCATCCAGAAAAAGGTAAGGCTAAGAGGAAGACCATTGTCATAACCTTGCAAAAGCATGCCATCGATGACAAGAAAACCATACACCAACATACAAAGCCATGCATGTCCAAACCAACTAGGAAATCACACATGCAAAAGGTTACCTTCCAGTATTCCTGTTGAAGGTGCTTGATGCTGCTTTCCTTCCTTGATCCTTGCTTGGTCTTCCTTTCCTTTACTTGATTTTCCTTCCTTGATCCAAAGTTAGAGTGCCCCAAGAAAACTCTAAGTGGCTAAAAGTGAGAGAGAGAGAGAGAATAATGAGAGAGATCCAAACATGAACTTGACAACAGCCCTAAACTGATCCTCAGAAGCCCTTTTATGTAGGAGGCCCCTAATTTCTTAGTTTTTCATTATTTTCCTTCAATTTCCTCACATGCAACCTGTGACCTTTCACCTTACTTTTCTCCCAATTTCCTTTATTTTCATAAATAAATGTGCCAAATATGTATTTTTTCCTTTTAATGCCTTTGCCTTAGCCTTTGCCAATTTTCCTTAGCCAAAACAAACATCCAATTATGCCCACTAGTATATCTTTGCCCAGCATTCAACTTGGAATAAGTGTCCCTTAACTATGGTCTTTTTCTCCTTTATTAACTTTTATTAGATGAAATTTTCAGGGTTGTTACAAAACCATCCCCCTTGGGGGAACACGATCCTCAATGTTAAACCACATCATGTCCTTAGCAAAGCTACTGAAAATCAAACATACTTCTCATAGAGCTTTATAACTTAGCTCATCACAGTATTTACAATGAGAGACCTGCTCAAAAGAAAAGAATCATGACAACATGAAAATATCACAACCATACCGCTTATTGGAGCTTTATAACTTAGCTCGTGGTGGTATTTACATCCATATACATATACATATATATATATACAAAACCATCAGTAAGACATATGGAAAACATAGACCAACATCAAACCAAGACTGCTTTTCCTCAACTGGAAAATAATGAAGGATATAGGCCCACATCTATTCCGCCATCTCCAATGTAGCTTCCTCGGGCCCAAAGTGCTTCCACTACACTTTAACTTGCTTTATGGCTCCATTCTTGAGCACGAGATGTTTCCGCTAGAATATGCACTAAGGCTTCAACTGGAACTCTCCTTCTTGATCCACCTGTAATACACACCAATCAACAACATGATCAAAATCCTTTATATAATTCTTAAGTAATGAAATATGGAAAACATCATGGACTTTCATTGTTGGAGGATGTGCAAGTCAATATGCCACTAGTCCAATCCTCTCAATGATCTCAAAAGGCCCACAGGACTGTGGTTCCAACTTGGCACATGAACTAATCCTAAAATATCTTTTCTTGGGCTTGATGTGAAAATACACATGCTGCCAAACTTGAAACTCATTTAACAACTTGTTCCTATCTGCATAGCTCTTCATATTATCGTGTGCTACCTTTAGATTCATCTTTATAACCTTCATTTCTTACTCCATGTCTACCAGCATATCTAGTCCAATAAGTACCATGTTTACTGGATCACTCCAGTTGATAGGAGCATTACAACTCTGCCCATACAATGCCTCGAAATGACTCATCCTCAACGACTCCTGATAACCATTTTTGTATGCGAACTCGACCAAATGAAGATACTCCTCCCATTTCCTTTTCTGGCGCATCACATACATCCTCAACATATTTCCAAAATCATATCTGTCTATAGATGATAACTTGTACTGAAGGCCAACTATGTACCCAAGCCTACAAATAGCTCCTTCCAAAACTTCGAAGTGAACTTTGCATCCATATCTGAGACAATCTTCTTCAGAACACCATGCAGTCTCATTATCTCCCTAATGAACACCTATGCTAACTCACTGGCTGAATATCTAGTCTTCATTACAATGAAGTGAGCTACCTTGCTCAACCTGTCAACCATGACCATAACATAATCATGCTACTTCACTGTCCTTGGAAGACTTGTAATGCAGTCCATGGAAATTACCTCCCATTTCCATTCCAAAATTGCAATAGGTTGTAGTAGACCACCTGGATGCTTGCATTTTTCCTTTACCTGCTACCAATCTAAACATCTAGCCACAAACTATACCACTTCCTTCTTAAGACTCATCCAATAATAGAACTTCTTTACCTCCATCAACATCTTCTGATATCCTGGATGGCTCGAGTATGGATTGACGTGAAACTCCCTCAAGATAAGTTTCTTGAGCTCACTGCAATTTGGCACATAGATCATATCCTTGAATCTCACCAATCCACCTGCCTTAAGACAATATTCTACATCCTGATCACATGTATCTATACTTTTCTATAAACTATGCATGATCTCAATGTATTTGTCATCCCACAATCCTGCTTGTAAGGTCCTATCCTTTAACTCTGTCCCATAAGAGCTTATAGATACTATTTGATTGTTATACAACAAATTGACCTCCTCATGAACTCTCAGGGAAAATACATGATAGCTGAAGCAAAGACCAAGATCACATGCCTTGATTCCACACTAACGCTGGCTATGCACTGACAACCTGCTTTATAAAGCTTCTTTGCAAGATTAAGGGTGCATTAGTGACCCTACTAACTCAAGTTACTATTATGAGAACAACGTTAGTGAATCTTAGTGAAGTTCTAAGGGTCAAAGGAACGAATTGAATCCTCAATATCTAGATATTTGTTCCTATAATTACTCAAGAAAAGAAAGGAAACATCCAAATTTGACATATTTGGAGGATTTCTAATCCTAAAGAAGGAGGCAAAGGGGAAAGAGCTGAAAAGCATATAAACTTCATTGATTTTATCCTAGGGAACTCAAGGAGGAACTTGCAACCCTAACTCAATTGATACATATGCAAAGCTAGGGCTATGGTGATGGAGGGGAGAGCATTTGAAAGGATAGCATACTTGATTATTGAGTATTGTCTCAAATCTTAACAAGTTGGTAAGAAGGGAGAGAGAGGGAGAAGCTGGAGGAGTAAGGGAAGGCTGATACAATAGATGGTTGTAATCACTTTTCCAACATTAATATAGAACTGTAGTTGTACTATCTACTCCATGGTGTTGGTACTATCATTCATTAATTTGTTTCTCCAATACCTTCTAGGATGAGTAGCTTAGTTATGTGTAACTACATGTTCTTTTATGTATTCATGTATTAGTTATCAGAGTTGTATGTTGTGATTATGCTTGTCTCTTCTATGTGCGGGACTTGATCTGGAGCTAGCTCAGGGGACTTCCACCTAGCTGCATTGTGCTCTCCAACAAATCTAGACGGAGGCTTGAGGTAATCTACCTCTCCTACTTTCATAATTAGTTATTATTTATGAACGTGCATGTAACTTTGTGATGGTTGCAGATAATCTTAGAGTCTACCGAAGGTCCCAGGAAGACCTTTGAGGATATCTTCGTTTTCCATACACCGTGCATTTTATCCTATAGCAGAATTGGCGACTCCACTAGGGATTATACATCTAGTTCCTGGTTTACATGGACAGATCTTAGTTCTCTCCTCCTTCTAAGAGCTCCCTATACTTCCACATTCCCTTTTTGACCCACCAAAAACCTTGTTGCATCTTGCCTACATGTATTCATCATTGAATGTGATCTAAGAAGCCCTATTTTTTACTATTTTCCCACACTAACACAGATTAGCATACTGCACAGTGCTTTATAAAGCACTATGTGTGCTCACAGGGAGTGTTAGTGGACCTATTAACCCTCTATGGTCACTGCTACAGAGCGTTAGTCTCCCAAAACCTTGATTTCCAGCTGTGTCTACAAACCAAAAGGGACAGGAAGCCTACTCATGGACTGAAAGAGGATCTATTACTGCATTTTGTTAGAAAAATAGGTGTCCTAAAAGCGTTTTTTAGGAAAAAAGTTTTTTTTTCTTTGTTAAAAACATTTTTTATGAAAGAAAGATTCACATTTTTTATTCATTCTTCTATTTAGCCGGTTAAAAGCTGCTCTATTTTTGGTTTCAAGTAGTTGTTAAGAAAACATTGGAAAGATTTCAGTTGGTTATGCATGTTTTAAATGACTAAGATGCATGGAAAGAATATGAATATGTGAAAGACTCTCACCTATAGAACACAACTTGTTTTCATTGAATTGAATTTATTTTTGAAAGCATTGTCTTGTGCATGATTTATTGAGTCAGAGTCTCATCATATTTCATATCTCAAATCCCCTACTGAAGACAATAAAAAAGTACACATAAAATTTACCTAAAATCAATTAGTAACTCTTTATTGAGCAAACAAACATTAGTTTAGGCTAGGATCTTGGGATAGTCAGTGAGTGTAAACTGCCCAAGATCGAAAACCCAAACTAGTGTCATTAAAAGAGATAAAATTCCTTCTGCACTCATACTATCGGGACCACTCCAGTAAAAGTGGAGCGAAATATTAGACAACATCGGGCTATAAGTGAAGGTAGCCCACCTTCTCTTACAAACTCCTTTTGGTATTCTATGTATTGGGGATCCCTTCGGGGATTTTGGACTCAGGTATCCTGCCCACACAGAATACTGTCAACAACTATGTCCCCCCCGATGGTGTTTGTGATCTAAGGTATCCTTAGTGTCCAAACTTTTCGGGACTTACACAAGGTGACTCGGGTGGTCTTCCCTGGTACCTAACACAAATGAACCTACTCTATCTTCATTTTTTGGGAGGTGCTCGTCTTCACGAGAGTACTTGGCCCCTCAATCTGAGGTTCGGGTGAAGCTCTAGAGTAACCGTAACTGTACATCTGGGCAACCTTCTCTGTTATTCATTGAGATACTGGGTTTCATCTCCAGTGATCAGTGTTTATCAGACAGGGTCATTTCCCTCTGTTTGCTGATTGATCAACTTAGTGTATTTTTTTTTATATTTTTAGGCACTCGAGTGTTATCATTTTGAGACTTTAACAAATACCACGATAAAATTCATTGATAAAAATTAACGATCACCATGGCTAAATCTGGCCCTCATCATCAATCTAGACGATTACTAGGACTTCCTCCACTCATTGTGGAAGATTTGTCAAGCTCCAATGAATCAGATTCCCCATCTTTCAAGAATCAGTCTCCCAGATCTCACACAGAATCTGTTTGGAAAACCGACGATTAAAGTTTTCTGGAGAATTTCTTCACCGAAGGATTTCTTCCTCACTTTAACGCTCCGCTTACAAATCCATTGGACCCAATCTTGGCTCCTGTGGTACCTGTACTTCCTATTTCTGTAGGTGGAACATTTACATCCATCCAATCGACAACTAATGAGTTGTTGAACTTTGCGGACGCTTTTGGTCCTCCTCACTTCCCCAGTGAACAGTCACCACAACACCATCAATGGAAAACCCAACTATCCCATTTGTCCTAGTTACAACCACTTACATGACACCCTCTACGAGTGGAACCCAGCTGATGCTTGGTTCCACCCCTTTAGTGTCAAACTTCATACCTTCGACAAGTGCTACATACAATGCTCCCTACAACACTCAATATGGCACTATGGGCGCGGTTCCCATCCATTGTATAGTTCAAACCCCCAGATTCAAGTATTTGTGGGCATTCCAAATATGCACATGTTGGTAGGGAATGTAACAGTTCCCCCTCCATTCTTAGGCATGCATGGTCAGTCGCTAATTGACATGTGAATTCCTTATGGCAATCAAGGACAAATGGTTAGTTTTGTGATGGGCAGGAATCCTCAAGGATGTCCCAACCAATACATGGGGGCACCTTACTCACAAATTCAAATGAGTTAAGGGGGCACCGCTTATCTTGGGGGCAATTCTATACCCCAGTATCAAAATCCCCATGGAAATCCACACTACAACGCCATACCTCAAGGCAACTACTATACCACACAACCCATGTATAATAATAGTACTCAAATGTTGGCAGGAGCACAAGGCTTCTCTAGCCAAATGTCATCACCTTGGTTTGAGTTGGGGGCACCACACTCTCTGCCTTTCTTGGCAACATTGGATATACCCGACTTGTGCAAACTCACAAATGATCCCATCTACCACAACCTACTTTGGTTGCTAATCCCGCATAAGATACCAACGAACATCCCCAACTTCAAAGGAAAGCAAGGGGAGGATTCAGGCACCCATAGCACCACCTACCATCATTGGTGTGTTTCAAACTCCATGGTGGATGATAGTGTCTGGATACGTCTTTTTCCCCACATCGTCACTGGCAATGCAGCTAAATGGTGCATTGAGTTACCACGCACGTCAGTAAACACCTTCGACACTTTAGCGATGGAATTCCTAAAGCACTTCTAGCTGCCCATCCGCTAAGAGACTAAGATGGAGCTCCTCACTTCATTACGCCAAGATACTGGCACCCACATTTCCAATCATATACATAAATGGAGGCGTAGGCATATGATAGTCAAAGCTCCCCTCCCAGAGTATCACTAGCAGACTGGTTCTGCAAGTCCTTACTCCCACAAATCACTAAAGATGTTTCTTTAGGTGGTGTAGTCACAAAATACCAATCTATACATGGTGTCGAACACTTAGATCTAATATATTCACAGTTTGGCACTCTTTATGACGTAATGCCCAATGCCCCTTTTAACTCCAATGTTTCCGCTACTAAGCACCTCGGAGTGCACGCCGATGGGATTGTCAGCGCAACCTTCGGGGCTTCTTTAAAACAACTCAGTGGTCACATTGCCTAGATGTCAGTGGACCCCTCTACCAAATCAACTACTCTTCCTATCATTGCGATAAAATCTGTGCAATCTATGCAAAAACTTGGTGGTAAGAACAATAAGAATAAGAAAAAGACTACTCCTTCTGAGGAGCAGTCAACAAAGCAGCCAAACCCAAAATAGAAGGTCGTTAAACCTCCTGATGATGAAAGGGATAAACCTGATAGATTTCCCTGCAAAATCTGTGTTGAAGGCCACATGACCTATTGCTATCCGCGTCTTCAGGAATGCATATAAGACATTGCTAAAAAGGATATTGGTAGGACCCTTGCTGTCATCAAAAATCGCTTCCCCACTTAGCAGTAGCAAAACCTTATAGCAAACCAACCCCAACCCCCACTAGGGGGAAACGATGGTTCGAAACATCCTTCATCTCGTGAAGGATCTTCTATCGTTTACACCTTTGAAATGGTAGATATACAAACAAGAGACAAATCTTATGGAGCTCCTATCGCTCATGTAGAGGAACCTTCCCCAAGTCAAAATCCACAGCCATCCAATGATTTGCATATCAAAAGGCTGGTTGCTAACCTTGTAATTTCCCCCCCTAACGGGGCACTTCGACGCACAACACACAATACATTTGCATGTGTCGCCCAAAACTACAACATTGTAGAAGACTTGGCGCAAGCACCATTGGCTATGTTGACGCTTGAAGTATTACAAACATGCCCAACACAAAGGAATCTTTGCTGACGGCTATTGGTGGTATCGACCCACAGGATTCCATGCTTGCAATTTTGGACATGGAAAAGTGTAAACCTCCCCTTTCTCACCAGCTTGCATTTCATGTGCAAATTTTTTTGAAAGGTAAAAGTATAAACATAACTGTCATTGATGAAGGTGCTTCAACATACATCATGGCGGCTTCATGTTGGCTCGCCCTGGGTTCTCCAACCCTATTCCTGCTGTCGAATTCCCTTAAAGCTTTCAACGACCACACTTTCATCCCAAAATGTTACCTAGCTAGCTAACCCATCACTTTGTATGGGAAAATGGTAATAGTGGACATAGAAGTAATAGACAAAAACCTCGACTATAATCTCTTGCTGGGTCGCAGTTGGACAAATTTCTTATGACCATCGTATCTACTGTCTTTCGCATCATCCTATTTCCATTGGATGGAAAGGTACTTATAGTAGATCAACTGTCTTTTTCCACCCCTGATTATTCTCCATTACCAAGTGGCTATGTACCCCTAATAGGTAGTGCACCTGAATCTTATGTCAGTCTCGGTATCGTTCTATTGAAGGCTTCTTCACTCATGGGTTGTTTTCCTCTTCAACCACCAAAGGTTTCCCAAGTGGTCAACATGCTTTCATCTATTCCTCATGAACCGACCAATCCATGGATCCTACCAACTCCTTCATACCTTAACACATACGGAGAACAAATTCCGCTATCACCAGCTGAATTGGCCTACCAAGCCATTCAATCTACATCCACATCTCTGGCCACATTGGTTCTGACCAACGGTACCACTGCCCCTCCCATAAATGCTCTTTCTTTCGATCTACTCAATCAAATCCTACCTACAGACGAAGCTATTCGAGAAATCATGAGTTTATAAGGACAACCTTGTGATGATTGGCACCATCGTGTTTCGATATCTGATTCAGACACGATGCCTCTTCAAATCCTATCCTCTAACATACCATAAATCATTTCCTCACCCTATAAAATCATCCAAACTTTGGAGGAGGAAGGAAAGATGGGCAATATTTCAAAGACATTGCTCATTGATATTTCTATCAACACAAGAATCATGGAAAACATCTAGATTGGAGCAAATTGCAATCCAGAGGAAATTGCAAGCTTCACCTGCCTATTTAAGGAATTCCGCGATGTATTCACCTGGTATTATGAGGAAATTCCCAGTATAGATCCATCTATTGTCAAGCATGAGACCAAGTTTTACGAAAATGCAAAACTTGTTCGTCAAAGACTTCGACCGGTCCATCCTCGCAAAACGACAGCCATAAAAAACAAAGTAGAAAAATTGTTACATGCTGGTTTCATCTATCTTGTTCCCTTAATGGAATGGGTTTCAAATCTGGTTCCTCTCGATAAAAAACAAGGAACCGTCCATGTATGTGTAAGCTATTGAGACTTGAACGCTGGATGTCCTAAGGATAATTATCCGACATTGTTCATTGACCAAATCATCGATGACTATGTTGGTTGTGAATCATTTTCATTCATGGATGGATTCTCAGGTTACAACTAGATTGCTATAAAACCCAACGACTAGCATAAAACGCCTTAGTCTACCCATGGGGCATCTTTGCGTATTGAAAACTCCGATTCTGTTTAAAGAATGCCAGAGAAAATTTTCAAAGAGCCATGGACTACACATTTCACGATATCAGGCATATCATTCAAGCTTACTTGGATGACCTTCTAGCCCATTCCAAGCAACGAACACAACACCTAAACCATTTAAGAGCGATATTTCTAAGGTTTTGGTTTTACAACATCCGCCTGAATTCGCATAAATGTATTTTATTCATCGAGTCTAGATGTTTAATTCGACTCATTGTCTCCATGTACAGGATTAGGGTTGATCCTGATAAGGTAAAGGAAATTACTCAATTGCTAGAACCACAATCCGTTCTACAGCTCCAACATTTGCAAGGGAAAGAAATTTTTTTACAACGGTTCATCGTAATTTATGCTAAATTGACGAAAGGCTTCATGCGCCTACTTAATAAAGGAGTGTTGTATCTGTGGGATGATCAAGCTCAATGATCATTTGATGCCTTGAAAAAGGTGCTTATATCAGCCTCACTCCTTACCACTCCTGACTATAGTCGTGACTTTCTTCTATACCTGGTAGCCTCACCATCCTCTCTTGGAATGGTCTTGGTTAAAATGCATGATGACCAGAGTGAACATGTGATCTATTATCTATCCAAAGGCCTGCCTAGGCTCGAACTCAGATACTCGCATGTGGAAAAGCTATCATTAGCAGTCATCTTTCTTGACAATTGATTCCGACACTACATATTGTTGTGACAGGCTACTGTCATTGCCTTGGAGAATCCCATGAGACATATTTTGTCTCATCAAGTAATTGGAGGAAAATATTCAAAATGGATTGTGATCCTCCAACAATTTGGTTTGGTTTCCAGAGCTGCCAAGGCGAAGAAATCCTTGGTCTTCACCGAACTTTTGTCTGAACTTCCCATCGTCAATCCAAATGAGCTTCCCCCGATCCTCTCTTGGATGAGGCTATCTATCTCATCGACACCACTGACCCTTCGTATGGAGACATTCTTATCTACCTCCAAGCTCAATGATGTTGGCATTATGATACAGGTGTTGTCCTTGATGGAAACTCACTTAGAGGTATGATACAGATGTTGTCCTTGATGGCAACTCACTCAGATGAGAGATCATAGTGTAGCAGGTCAAGAGCAAAGAATTAATGATCAGAGAGAGGTATATGCAGGTTAACCTTAATGAAAGTGTGTATACACACAATTTAGCAGAACAAAAGGCACATATGTGTATACACACACTTTCACACAAGGAAAGGCACGTACATGTTAGAGAACCAAGTTTTGGTCCGTGGTATTTAGTCCATGGTATTTCGGTATTTGGTCCATGGTATTTGGTCTGACGTATTGATCCCAGGTATTGGGTCCAAGGTATTAGTTCTACATGGTTTTGGACCATGGTATTGAGAGGGGCCTAAACCTATATAAGGAGAAGATCATTAGGCAAAGATGTGCAAGTGAGCAAGGGTTGAATATATGATGAAGTGTGAGATCTAGTATGTTGGTTATAGGTTTGTGATGCTTTGCTTGATCTGAACCAAGGAAGCACCTATGCGGTTGATGATGGATGATGGATCAGGATCATAAGGCTTGGATTGTATTATCATTATGTGGTTTGATCATGGATAGACTAGATATGAATTATTGACGCATGTTTTATTGTATGAATGCAATGATCTGGGTATGACTGATGTCCGTAACAACTGAAAAGTTATGAGGAAATATTTGCAGATCTGTACACGGGTTGGCTTTGGTAAAAGCATGTATGTACACTGGTTTGGATCATTATAGTAGCGTATACATTATGAGATATGATATTTAAAGTTGCAGTTGGATCTAGTTATTGTTGCAAAGTTCTGTGTTCTGCTCTGTGTTCTGGTGACTATGTTTTGGTGACAGGGTTTCAGTGATTCAGTGTTGGGTGATTCAGAAATGAATGATGCAAGTGTAGTCATGGTTTTATTGGAGTGGTGACTAATTTTGTGCTTCATTGTGGTTGATGGGTCGAGTATGAAAATTAGATGAAATGTGGCCTTCAGATTATGGTGTTCTGCTTCAAAAGTATGCAGTATGAAAATTTATGAAACATGGTCCCTGGAGGAAGAGAGAAGATCATAGGCTTCTATAGTCTGGTGCCTACGTACTGGTAAACATGTCGATCAGTACAAGAGCCAGGGGGTTGGAGCTCCCTTCCAGTAGCAACTAGAAAATGAGTGAAGGTTGGAGCGTTCAGTAGGCTGGCGCCTACATACTAGTAAACAGATTAGCTAGTACAAGAGCTAAGGGGGTTGTAGCTCCCTTCCAGGAGAAGCTGGAGAGTGAGAGAAGGTTGTAGCCTTCTAAAGCTAGAAGCTTACATATTGGTATAAGACTGCACTAGTACATAAATATTGTAAAAATATGTTACTTATTAAAAGAAGATAGAGATGAGTTGCAGTAGGTGGTTTTTCACCCACATTGGGTTTCCACCTTACATCATGGTGTTCAGGTGTGCTTCTTATGTGTGATGATTTGTTATGTTTAACTGCACCTGTTTACTGTTCATATGGTTAATGAAGTTCTGATGCACTGATTAAAGATCAACATTTAATGGATTAACTAAATCATAAGTAAACTGGATATACGCTAGTTGCTTTAAGGCACAGTTGCGTGTACACATGGGTTCCCTTAACTGAAGTAGCATATATGAATCTAAGTATGGAAATGAAAAAATTATTGATTTGCTAATATTTATTCACCCCCCCTTCTCAGTATTATTTCCAACAATTGGAATCATAGCAAGTCCTTTAGTAGAAGCTTGATCACTTGAAGGAGATATGTAGAACAACGGAAAAGAAATCATGTCAAAAGAAGAAGACATCTCAAAGGAACAATGACAACCTGCCATTGAGTGGAAGCAAGTATTTAGATTATGAATAATCTCAAATTGAAGATGAACAATAAAATGAAGCATCAGATAAAATCATAGATCAACAAGGTCTACTTGGCAAAAGGGAGAGTGCTCTCAAAGAAGAAATTATCAACTTAAAAGCTCAGCTAGAATGTGACTTCAAAGTTCGTCAAATGCTGCAGGAGATGAATGAAGAACAAGAAAAAGAGATTATCAAACTAAGGCAACAAGTGGAAGAAGGAAGAAAGTCTGAAGAAATTTTAAAGAAGCAATGTCTCGAAAAGGAAGAACAACATCAAGTTGAGGTAGCTATCTTGAAAGGTAAATTATAAGAAAAGGATAAACTATTATGATTTCAAGATAGTACTAAGATTTTGGATGGTATTATTAGTAGTCAAAGGTCGCCTGCTATCAAAACTGGTCTTGGTTCTTATGAATCTGTTGAAGGTGAAGCTAGCTCACAAGGTGAGGCAAGGAATTCTATCAGAAATCTGAAATGCTCAACAAGGAGATGAGAGGACAACCCCATCAACAACCAAGGAAAGAAATTCCTCAAGGAAGATCTTCTGCTCCTAACTATGGAAGTGATAGATGATAATTTCCTCCAATGAATAATGTTGAATGTTATGTATGTCATAATCTTGGACATGTTGCAGCCAGATGCAGAAGTAGAATGGTTCAAGATCGTCACACATAAAGATCATCACATTCTAGGTACTTCAAGGGATATTGTTTTTCTTGCAATATGTTTGGTCACAAAGCCATTGACTGCTATAGGAGGAATATGAAACATGTAAGATGTTATGCATGTAACAAGCTTGGACATATACCAAAGGAATGCAGGAGAAGATTTTGGGCACCATACCAAAAGGAGAAAACAAGTTCATAGTTGAAGATATGGAAGAAAAAGGAAGTACAACCAAAAAGATGTGGCATAGAAGAATATACAAACATCATAGACTCAGAAGAAGCTAAAAGTGTGGAAAATCAATGTTCTAAATCTCATACACAAGTCTTATGAAGAAAAGTCGTGTATATACGTGAGTTAGATGCTGCATAGTTGCGTATATGATGTTCTGAAGAAAAGCAGCAGTACAGAAGTCTGATATGGTTCAGTCACTTATCAAGCTCTGTTTGATGATGGCATGGCACAGGTTCAGGGGGAGCATATGCCTCAAATAATGCATTGTTGGTGTTATGATTAAAAGTCCTTTTTTACAGGTTGTTGATGATTACTGAGAGATGCTCATGGTGCAGATCATATATGGTGTATGGTAGTTGCTGATGACTATCATGGTCTTGATTAGATTGTTGGCCTTTGATTTCTAAACCGACTATGCATGGGATGGATGATATAATGTTTCTTATTTTTGAGTCATGTATAAACTTTTGGTATATCCCCACTTGGTTGGGTGGATGAGTCAAAAATGGTGTATTCCCACTTAGTTGGGAGATTGATATATGTATGAATATTTAGGAATGATCCAGGTGGATATTGGTGGCCACCTGCCAAGTCCATCTGGACCCCCATCATTGTTTCTCTTAGCATTTTCAGTTTCCTTAATTGTAGCACAACTTACTATTTTTAGCAGTTTATCGGATCCTGAACTTCCAGAGCCATTTTGAGGACCTAAAGGACGTTTTTTGGGAAATCGGGGGGCAACATGGGTCTATGGACCAATGTTGCCCTTCCCAAAGTGGTAGTTCTTGGATAGATCTTTCTAACGAGCTATCGTATGCGTCAAACGGAGATCATATGCCAAAGTTACGACCCCGGGAAATTGATG